>JANAVB010023401.1:0-66324 GCA_029216955.1 Iris pallida
ATACATAAGTACAAGGCGAGACTTGTTGCTAAAGGGTATGCTCAGCAACCAGGTATAAATTTTTATGAAATATTTTCACATGTTGCTAGACTAGAAACCATTATAAGTATTTTGGCTATTGTTGCACAAATGAAACAGCTTGTTTATCAGTTTGATGTTAAATCTGTTTTTTTGAATGGTGAATTGTTAGAAGATGTATTTGTTAATCAACCAAAAGGTTTTGTTGTGCAAGAAAAAGAGGAAAAAGTCTATAAGATAAAAAAGAAACTTTTTGGACTAAAACAGGCACCAAGTGCTAGGTATAGCAAGATAGATAGATATTTTTAGCAAAATGGCTTTCAAAGAAGTCATAGTGAACCAACACCTTATTTGAAGAAAAATGGTAAGGATATTACTATTGTATGTCTTTATGTTGGTGACTTATTTATACTGGTTCCTCAAAGACCATAATTGAAGAATTCAAAATGATGCTTGAATTCGAAATGACCGAATTAGGTCTTTTACATTACTTCTTGTGTTTGGAAATTAAGCAAACCAAAGACGGTATATTCCTATCACAAGAAAAGTATACATATGATCTTCTAAAAAAATTATCAAATGATGAATTGTAGGGTTTCTAACACGAATTTTTTCAAAAAAAATTTCAAAGTTCAAATTTTATTTTGGGCTAATGTATATTTATATTATTTTTGGTATTTAAAATAAGCTTTTGACCTAAAATTTTTATTGTAGTATTTTACCTAATTAAATTATAGTTTTTTTCTCTAAAAATATTCCTAGATTTTTAAAGTATTTGTCTAAAGTTATTTTAACTAATAAAATATAGTTTCAAGTATTATATATATTTTCTAAATTACGTTATAAATACTTTTCCTAAATAATATATATATTTCATCATTAAGAATTTCCTTTTATTTTTTTATTACTGGATTGATTTTGATGGTGACTAATCGTATTTCCTATTTTCCCGCGTAACCGAACCACTTCATATTGACCTGGCTAGTCGAACCAATCTGGATATTGTCAGATTATTACACCACCTCCAGGCAAGTATACCTTGTCGAACTGACAGTATTACTTGCATTTTCTATATTGTTGTTTCTTTTCTGATATACTTGATCAACTATTTCTCATGTTCATGCTATTACTATTTTCATTTTACGTGCACGTACATTATTTTCTTTTTTCTATATATCATTGCCATTTTATGTATAGATCCTGATAGTGTTGCTTAATTAGTCCTGTGCTACGTTCATTTGATGTATTGAACTGTTACTTGTATTTGACTTGGGTCGACTTGACTGGACACCTGTATAGTTTATTGAGATAGATAGGACAATTACAAGGCATGCGGGCTATATGATAGTATTCTGTTGGCCGATAGTTCGAATGAGCTTCGGTTATGTTGATGATTCTGTTGGCCGTTAGTTTCTTGATACGATTGTGATATTCTATTGGTCGTTATTCTCGGAGGAGATGCGATTGTGATTATTCTGTTGGCCGTTAGTTTCGAATGAGCTACGATTGTGATGGCACATGTATCTGTTAGCCCATGTGTTGAACATTATCCTTGATGTTGCATTTTTATGTTGTTTGTTCACAAGTAGAGTACCCTTATTCATGGCATTTCCTTATGCATATTATTTACTGTCATAGTAGGCATGTTGGTTGTGAGCAGTGTCACGCCCCGATTCTGTAGAATCGATAGTCATCCCCCGGGCATGATGCCGTACGAACCTAAGTTGCGATCGCACAAGGCATAGTAATAAGGTTATCCGAAATACATCAAATAGAGTACGTAGAGAAATTGAACAAACATATTTGAAAACTGAAGGAACTTTTTTTCATTGATAATAAACATCATTTACATGACTCTGTCACATTCATTTGCCTCGCGGTCTACAACATGACTCGATTACAAAACGAACGCTGATGAGATAGTCGTTCCATAAATTATGCCCCCATTTACAAGCAAAACATTTCATTCCATCTGGTATTGTGGCGAGTTGAGATATCTTTTCTTCTGTACTGAATGTGGAGTCTTCTAAAGGATTAAAACAAGCCTTCAACACACTGACGAGGCTTCAAATGTACTAACGTTGCCTTGAGCTTAAGTGGCACGCCCTTTTTGGTTCGGGGTACCTGTGGAGAGCGAGGATCAGTACATTACACTTTGTACTGGCGAGTGGATAATTTATATACCACACTCTCATTTGGTTCAAGAAATATTATGACTTAATTTTGTGTTCTATCTAGCCATCCTAATAAGTTTTAGACAAGCATATGATAGACATGATGTAAATTACGCTAGAACTTACCGACGACAGCGTGCCGTAAAATGTGAGACTTACCATGTTCTTCCCTGTCAATCGTTATCAATTAGCATGTGCAGCTTTTATATGTGAAGGTCACTGGCACCACAAGCCATTTTGGATTATAGCTGGGTTAGACGGCGACCCTTTCAGCGCGAGTAGTGAGCCCCGCTGCAAGTTCCCTGAATAACCATGTTTTGCTTTCGTCGAGCTCAGCTATCTTTTGCTTCCTCCTAGGCCGAAATGATCCCGTGTCTCGGGGTAATCACTCGAGGAAGTCGTTCCTCGTGAACGAGTTGTCCAATGACCGTGCAAGGGTAGATTAGTTATTCAAGCAAAAACTTTAGTTCGTGAGTAACATAACCATTGTCATCGTTGTTTTGCCGTGTTATGGCGATAGTTATTTAATGATTCAAAACTTTGTTTATCTCAGTTTTGTAACAGGAATAAGGTATTAAGCATATGACATTTTCTTGGCATAATAGTTCTATAGCGTACGTACGTGATGAATCGTGCAACGATTCATTGAAATCTAAGCTTTCATGCACTTACATAACCAACTAGCATTCTATTGATTGATTTGCGATTGAAGAAGGTTAAGGTAAAAAAAGGGTCCATCCACTCACTTTGATTGTTTGTTTGAGGCAAAAGACCCGTTGGTTGGCTAGATGGCACTTATGCGATCACCTGAAATCACATAAGCAACTGATTAGAACACTGTACAATTCAAGGAGTTTGATATGTAAATGCAAGTTCGAAAACGCAAGCCATGAAAACCATCGAAAACATTCACGAAAATGTATTCAGAAAACCAAATCCAAAGGCAAGAGGGCATAAAAAAACAGAGCAATGGAAGGTCTCTCCCAACTCAGCCACAGAGTCTATCCTTGAGGTGCAACCCGCTAAATATGGGACTTGATTCCGAAGAAGCCTTTCTATAACGAGAAAAGGATCTTAATTCAATCGTTTCCGTTCGACCGATTCAACCAATCCCGATCTATCGGTTCTGATTCAATCGATAGTGACAGTGTTCCTTTCTTGCGTACCCCATGGACGAAAACGGGAATGATGTAGGGACGGAGAACTATATCATAACCAACTAAGAAAAAGTTTCATCCTCGAAACTTAAGAAGAGAACCTACTACTAGGAAACAATGAAGGAAGCTTCTTCTTTATCTCGGATTTGAGCTCCCAGGTCGACTCTTCGACCGCATGGTTCTTCGAGAGTACACGAATGAGAGGAATGGTACAATTTCGAAGCAGTTTGTCTTTGTGCTCCAAGATTTGCACCGGTTCTTCCACATATGATAAGTCTACCTTTATTTCTAGCTGTCCCAAATCTACCACATGGTTCGAATGGTGTATATACTTCCGTAGTTGCGAGATGTGGAAAATATCGTACACATCTGACAATGCTGGCGGCAACGTGATTTGATAAGCTACTGGGATGACTCGCTTAAATATCTTGAAGGGACCAAAAAATCTTGGACTCAAATTCTCCTTTGCTCCAAATCTGATAACTCCTCGCATGGGCGTTACTTTCAGAAACACATAGTCGCCTTCCAAGAACTCAAGGGGTCTTCGATGGGTGTCGGCGTAGCTCTTCTGTCGACTCTGTGCAATCTTCAGTCTTTCCCAAATGAGCTTGACCTTCTCCACGGTCTGTTCCACCAGCTCCGGGCCAAGAATCTGTCGTTCCCCGACTTCATCCCAACAAATGGGTATCTGCACTTCCGGCCGTACAAGGCTTTATACGGTGCCATTTGGATGCTGGACTGATAGCTATTGTTATATACAAACTCGGCCAACGGTAGATGAACGTCCCAGCTTGACTTCAAGTCAACTTCACAAAGGCGTAACATGTCTTTGAGATTCTGGTTCACCCATTCTGTTTGGCCATCGGTCTCAGGATGTTAAGCTGAGCTAAACTTCAATATTGTCCCTATTGCCGACTGAAGACTACACCAGAAGGGTGACACGAACCGCCCATCCCGATCTAAGACGATGGATATCGGTTTCCCGTACAGCCAAACTATTTCATCAAGATAGATCTGAGCAAGGCAATCGACGCTCCAAGTGACTTTAATGGCAATGAAGTACGCTGACTTGGTTAATCGATCGATAATGGCCCAGACGACATCGTTCCATCGTGGCATCTTCGGCAGGCCAACAATAAAGTCCATAGTAATGTGATCCTATTTCCATCTTGGAATGACAAGGTTCTGCATCTCTCCGCCCGGTCTTCGATGCTCAGCTTTCACCTGCTGATAGGCCATGCATTGCGACACAAAGAGCGCCACATCATTCTTCATTCCGTGCCACCAAAAGGTCGTACAGAGGTCCTTGTACATCTTAGTGCTGTCGGGATGCAAGGTATATTTCAATCGTAGCACGACGGTATCATATTCCGCAAAGTCGGTCGCCTTCCCTATTGAAATCAGCTCTCGCATCTTCTTCATGTACGGATTGTCCTTCTGAGTGGTCTTGATATTTTCTCTCAAGCTCGGCTCTAACTGTAATTGCGATAATTGTACATCTTCGAATCAAACTCGAAGATCGACGTCCATCTCTTCAAGGTCCCATAGTAGTTTGTCGTTGATGCACAATGAGGCAAGATATTTACGACTCAGAGCATCTGCCACAATATTTTCCTTGCCCAGCGTATAGTCGATCGTCAAGTCATAGTCTTTGATCAGTTCTAGCCAACGCCGCTGTCGTAAGTTCAGCTCCTTCTGAGTGAAGAGATACTTGAGGCTCTTATGATCGGCATAGATCGCGTACGTCATGCCATAAAGATAGTGATGCCATAATTTTAACGCGAACACAATCGTCGCTAACGCCAAGTCGTGCGTAGGATAGTTCTTCTCGTACGGCTTCAACTGTTTGGAGGCGAAAGAGATCACTTTGTCTCGCTGCATGAGTACACATCCCAAGCCCTAGCCTGAAGCATCTCTGAATATTTGAAAACCCTCTACCCCATCCGGAAGTGCGAGTTTAGGGGCCAAAATGAGCTGCTGCTTCAGCTCCTGAAAGGAAGCTTCACAGTCGTCCGACTACTCATACACGACTCCTTTTTGAGTGAGGCGAGTCAATGGCGATGCAATCTTTGCAAAATTTTTTACGAAGTGTCTGTAGTATCCTGCCAAACCAAGGAACCTTTGAATCTTACTAGCCGACGTAGGCCGCCTCCATTCAGCAACGGCTTCAACTTTCTTTGGGTCGACTACAATACCTTCGGATGAAATGATGTGTCCAAGAAAGGATACGTTGCTCAGCCAAAATTTGCACTTGTTTCTCTTCGCAAGCAACTGATTATCTCGGAGGGTCTGGAGTACGGTCCGTAGATGTTCTGCGTGTTGCGCTCGATCCTTCGAGTAGACGAGGATATCGTCTATGAAGACTACCACGAACTTGTCGAGGAACGGATGAAACACCCGATTCATCAGATCCATGAAGGCGGTAGGAGCATTTGTCAGGCCGATTGGCATTACCAAGAACTCGTAGTGGCCGTAGCGAGTGCGGAAGGCTGTTGGCATGTCGTCTGACTTGATCTTGAGTTGATGATAGCCTGAGCGGAGGTTGATCTTCGAAAACATCGAGGCACCTTGCAATTGATCGAATAAATCATCTATGCGGGGAAATGGATACTTGTTTTGGACGGTGACTTTGTTCAGCTCGCGATAGTCGACGCATAAACGCATTGACCCATCATTTTTCTTCACAAACAACACGAGCACTACCCATGGCGAGATGCTAGGACGAATGAATCCCCTGTCGAGCAACTCTTACAATTGGATCTTGAGCTCTTTTAGTTCTGTAGGTGCCATTCTGTACGGGGCCTTAGAAATCGGTCGGGTATCAGGGAATGTGTCAATACTGAACTCGATTTCTCGGTCGGATGGCATTTCGGGTATACGAAAGGTGATATTCTTTCCTGTGCAGTCAATGGTGGCATTGCGAGGGCCGAGCCAATCCATTCCCAGAATGATGTCGTAGTCCTTAATGTCTAGAATTATCGCATCGAGATAGACCTTTTCCTCTCATATACAGATAATTTTGTCTTTGCAGGCTAAATTTGCGAGAAGTGACGTGCCCGACGGTATGTGGACGCTACGATCAAGGCCTAACGGTGTCACAGGAATTTTGTGCTCGACGATAAAGTCTGCCGATATAAAACTATGCGTGGCACCTGAATCAAACAGAACACGAGCATCTTTATAATTAAAAAGCAGTATACCTATCACAACTGTATCTGAAGCAAATGCCTCATCTCGAGTAATGGCATAGACGCGCCCTTGAGCATTTGTACGATGATCCAGGCCATTCTGTTGTATATGTTGAGGAGCTCGAGGAGCTGGGCCTTGATTTTGGTGATTTGGTTGCGACGGAGCGTCCTGTCTCGCAGTCGGGAAAGACAATCTCTAGCGTAGTGCCCTCTTTTTCGACAAAAGTGACAATATATGTTCAAGGTACGACACTCGCGGGCATTATCTCCGATATAATTGTATTTTGTGCAACGAGGCCGAGTGTTCTGTCCTTGGTTGCCTCCGTTGTTTGGACGCTTTGCAGCGTGATTGTTGCCTCCCGTTTTGCTAAGACATTTGTGATTGGAATGGTGCACAACTGGGAAGGACCGTTTAGCTAGGACATTTGTGATTGGAATGTTGATGAGTCACAAGACGGCTGGGAAGTTCGAGCCCAAGTGGGAATGACCGTTCGTCATAGAAATGGTATACTCCAACGGTGCTTATCGACCAGCCAAATCCAATAGTGTCTTGCTAATGATGCCCATCAATGACAAGTTCCTAAAGAAGTATTACGCCTGAAAATGAAACCGGCATAGGCTCTCGTATCCCCTAAGAGTGCCTATGGGTTCTAGTAAGGGGATTCCTTTCTTCTATATCTTTCCTCTAGTAGATGAAGCACTTTACGTCCATATTACCTCTGGATTGCTTCTCTACACCCAGACGATGCGGCTACTATGTCCATATTACCTCTGAGTAGTCGTTCTCTCCGTATTGATCCTATGATTATCATTGCTATCAAGAAAATAGTTCACGTTCATAATACCTCTGAATTGTTGTTCTACATCCCAGTGAAGATTAGGCCTACCATGTTCATATTACCTCTGGTTAGGTATGTCTTCTACAATGACCCCTCCTTATGTTGAAGAAAAAGTGAGGGAGCAAAAGAGTTTTTATACAGAAACATGTGGCTATAAAGACCTATTACAGACTCTTCATAGTTGCATACACAGAAACATGAATCTGAAACATCATCAAGCACGTACGCTCATGCCACATGTTCATGCTTCTGTTCAAAGTACCCCGAGCTTGACCCAAGTTCGGGATACTTTGAAGGGGGTCTTGTAGAAGCATAAAAAATCTCAGCTGATAACATTCCTCCACCACAGCGCAGATGATATAAAGGCGCAGCTCGGGTATTAAAAAGACAATAGAAGATACGGAAAGAAGTTCTGTTATTATTATGCCTACAAATATCTAGTACAGATTCATGAAGACTATACGTAAAGGACTAATCCTACTTCTTCTACAAAGGATCGATCACAGGAGTATATAATAGACTTAGTCTTCATCAAAGCGCAGGCATCTTTCGTCTTTGTACGCATACTACAAGATTGATCTCCATCAAGGCGCATTCTGACTTTCTTGTACGCGCAATACTCCAAACGCACTTCAATTGCTCGGCCAAAGGAAGCAACTTCCTGAAGCAGCTATTGGCCCGAGCTCCCTAAAGGCACAATAGGTCACAAAGCCCAGAATGAGCAGAGCAGAGTACGGCCGGCTGCTCATCGGATGAGCAACCAGTCATAACCCTGTAGTCAGGACCTCCAAGACCTCCAAGATGTCGCCCAGAGTCAAATTGCTTAGGGAGAATACTTGGATACTTCTCAAGAGCGGTGACGGCTCCTTCTACAAAGAGTTCTTCTATAAGAACATGGCCCCTTCGAACGAGAGAAGCCCCAACCAACAGCCGACTTATGCAAGGCTAGCGGCCGTCTGAAGCTAAGTCTAGATCAAACATGGTGGTGAAGGGTGCCAGGAAGAAGATAGTGACTCTTCAAAGGAACACTTCCCCTTTTATTGGACCGGGAGTGGTCCAAACTATAGGCCACGTGGCCGACGGTCAAAATTCCTTCATTAATGGGATGAACCTAAGGACTCGGCACAATGGGTCTCAATTAATAGGACCATCCAAGCGAGTCTCCAAAATGTTCAAATGCTCCTTGGAATTTTCCAATTAACGGTGACAATTAAGAAGGAGTCTGCATTCAAGGGTAGTCATTTACTTCTCCTAAAAAGAAGACTTGAAAGCCAAGCTATCTCCAACCGGAGGCGCAGGCACCCCACTGTGTTTATTTGCTTCCACATGCAGACAGTACATCCTCCTCTCAAAAGCATAGACAACTGCTTCGATCCAAGTACCTGGCCCGTTCAACGGCCCCTTTTTCTTAACAAAGACTTGGGAGACACCGTTTGCCTCCAGCACAAGCCTAACTGCTACTCTAGAAGCACAGTAAAATGGTCTATCTAAAGGCGCAGCCTACTCGTCGTCCTAAAGCACAGTGACTTTACCCAAAAATAGCCTACTCATTGCCCCTAAAAGCACAGAGGCCCCGTTGTCTTCGTAACATAGTCCACTTGTCGCCCTAATGCACAGAGGCTCCGTCGTCTCTAGAAGCACAGTCTACTCGTCGCCCAAGAAGTGCAGCCAGCCTTGCTTGAAGCATAGACGACATGGTCCCACCCAATTGGTTTGCTGAAACTGCCTCTCTCAAAGATAGGATTGAGATTGATCAAGCTGATAAATGGAATATCTTATCAGATTGATTTAAATCTCGGACGAAGATTACACAGAATCTAAATCTGAGATGAAATTCCAATATTTGCTCGGCTACATTCGAACAAGCAAATTGACACACACTACGTGTCACCTCCTTCGATTTTTTTGATAACCACCAGAGATCTCGTTTGAGAGGAATCTCAACATCCACCACGTGTCAGCGCCACAGAAGCCCGTACCGTACAAGGACGACATATTCCTTCATATCTCGAAACCTTAATATACATCGTATATGTGCCCCTCTCCCCTATAAATAGGAGAGGTTTTTCCCCAACAACATGATTGACAAGGAGAAGAAGATCTACATAATTATAAAAATCTTCAACTTCGGCGTCCTCCTGATCGGCAACCCTAGAGTTCCATCAAAGGTACCAGAAAGTTAGAGCAAGTCATATATCATCATCGGATCGTCAACGGAGTAAAGGAGCCACTGCTGTGCTCAATCTCCACCGTTGCACTTTTCCAAAAACTTTTATACTTAGATTTTTTTTGCATAAGAATCGATTGTACTCTTTTTTACGTTCATAATACAAAAAGTTCATTCAACCTTTTATTATGTCAAACAAGATGCCGACTCTATTGGGGACTAACTTCTCCTCCAACGAGAAGGTGGTGACGCAATCCGATGATGACTTGCTGGGATCCTCTCAGAAGATATTAGTCATACGCTTCGACCAACAAGCTTTTGAAGATATCCTTTCTAAAGAGAAGTCGAGCCCTTCGAAGCGGTTCGTAAAATCGAAGAAGACTCGACGGACCTGGGTGCCTAAGGCGGCTGCGACAAGCAGTACGATGGAGGGGACTACGTCTCAGACTCCCCTCGTCGATGAAGCCCCGAAGATCCCTTCGACCGCTGATGCCAGGCCATCTCTCTCAGATCCCATGCTCGAGAAACGCAGAGAAGATCACGGCTATCCTATGGCAAGCGTAACAAAGGCGTAACGTCAAAAGAAGTAGATGACGGCTCGTCCGCTCGTGGAGGATGTTGTACCGGTGAGAACTTCTATCTTCGACAGAATAACCGGTCCATCAGGTATGGCCATGTTGGATTATGAATACTACGCATCATCTAATCATGGTAGGAGGAGATCCAAGGCAGCACTCGTCCTATGCAATCAAAGTGCTACGTCGATGGCGGACCGGAGGCCCGCGTTGACAATAATACGCGCAGCTGATGGAAAGATATACAAGAACATCCCAGCCTCTCCGAAGCCTTGTCCGACGGAACCCCGTCATCCCTTGAGCACCCACTTGCACTACTCAAGGCCGGGAGTACGTCATCAGTGACTCTCTGATCGAGGCATACTCGGACCTCACCCACAAGAACTTGAAGGAAGAATGCCTTCCCCATATCTCTTCGGCTGCGCACAGCCCTCCTATGTACATGAAGGAAGTAGAGGAATGAAGACTTCGTCTGCTCCCTACGAGCGTAGGAAGAGAGAAGAATCTGAGACGCAGTTGGTGTCTAAATCAAGACCCAACTATACTCAGATTACCATAAACTGCTGCTGTTGTCAAGCAGATCCATCACTACCAAAGAGAAAGTCTGTCTTTCAAAGGCTGCAACTGAGAACTTGTGAAGAAGAAGAAGAAGAAGCACACTGCGTTGCTTCATGCAATGTTGCTCGGGACTCTCTGTCCCAGAAGAAGCTATCCAAGAAACCCCTTTCCTTGGTTGTCAAGTCCAAAAACTAGCCTGGGAGTAGCAAGAAGCCTGTTCCCAAGGAAGACGTATTCCAACACACGCACTCCAAGGATGGATCATCATTGCAAGAAGACGGATCATCGACCACTGTACCTGCTGAGGTAGCCAGCCTACTATGGTGTATAACAACCCTTCGTTTTAGCATGACGAAGAGACGTATGACACAAACACTTCTGTGAGCGCAAGCAGTCAAAAGACCGGGGGTAGGAACAATGTTGAGTCAGAGGACGATCGTAACTTACCAGTTTTTCCACAAGATGAGCACTAACACTCCGAACCCGAAAGTGAAAGATCTACCACCCCTTCTACTTATACGTACATAACATTTGTGCACATGGCGGCTGATGACAACGAAGAATCAAGCGGAAGTGCTGATCAGCAGAAACACATTGAGGCTCTCGAAGGAAGTCTTAACGCGTTGAACATATCCATTTAGACTTTAGCCTCTGTCATTCTAGAGATCAAAGACAGATTGGTTCCCACTACCTCCATACCTGCAGCTCCGACAGTTCATGATGGATCTATTACCCTGCCCGTCATAATCCAAGTCGTACAGTCGTCGGCCACTCCATCGACCATCAATCCAGCAGTATCTAACGAAATACAGTAAGCACTCGAGGAGTCATATGCTCCCCATGATGCCAAGAAAAAGTGAGCCACACTCTGAAAGATGGGCATCCGGCAGCCTTATCCTACTGAGTGGGACGATGTGGTTTATCCTCCCAAATATAAACTAAGACTATCACCCCTTATGATACTAAGGAGTCGTCCAGACGATACTTGAGGTACTTTGCCTCAGTAACAGGACACCTGCCAAAGGACGACGCCCTTCTCACTAGCATCTTCGTTGGAGCTCTACCGGGGGTGCCCTATGAGTGGTTCTGCAGTTTGCCCGATAACTGTATTAAATCTTTTGAAGACCTGAAGAACATGTTCCTGGAACGGTTCTATGAAGGAGGGCTGGACATGCGATGTCTACTCTCATGGACATCGTTCAGAAAGAAAAAGAACCCGTACGAGCGTACGTTGAACGCTTCCGCCAGGCTGCCCTAAGGCTACCTCCAGGCATGCCTGAGCCCATGCTCATGGATTTATGTCACAAGAATATGCTCCCTGCCATCAAACTGTGGCACAGTTCTCCCTACACTGAGTGGATGCCCTTCATTACTGAAGCAAACGTAAGGCACATGACGTACAACTCCTGGGTCTGAACTTCCCCTCTATTGAAGATAAAAGGAAGCGAGTAAGAGACGGTAAAGGAAAGCAAGCTATGGCCGTCAATATTACAAAGGGTCCAGCGCTCGTGAGCTCCAAGCCAGCCGAAGTGCAGAAGCCGAAGAAAATCTACTCTTTCAATGACGAAGATACGCTTGAATTATTTGAGATGCTGACCAAGGGCAGCAGGCTACAGCTTCCACCTCCCAAGCGTCCTGACGAAGTAGGAACGGTGTATAATCCTAAGTACTACCATTACCACCAGTATATCCACCACTCAACACGCGACTGCTACGTGTTGAAAAGGAAGATTCAACGTATTATCGACGCTAAAGTCATCTCCCTCGATTACGAGGAAAAGACTGTGACGGCCAACATGGTCAGATACAGTTCGGGAGCTTCCCGATAGCCGAGGCTCAAGACGGCGTCGTCCCTATCCCAAAGGCAATGATGGAAGTCGTCAACCTTCCGGCCGCCAGGGACAATGCTCAGGGCCTCATCCCCTTCACAACACCGCAAGGTGAAGTGATGTGGGTTCATCCAGATCTCACTCCTGACATGACTGCGCCAGCAACGTGCCCCACTAAAGGGAGAAAGGTCAGGACATGTCGCATGGTCTCCTCCTCAGCAGAAGACACCAGGGTGACTACTCGTTCGGCTCTCCAGCAAGAGGAAAACCAGGCTCCTGAAGAAGAGATGCCCCCACCGGTGACCCAATCTACCCCCGATACATCACAAGCCGGACCTTTTCAACCTTGTACCGTAGATAAGCAAAAACGGAAGGAGGTCTGCTTTGATAAGCCTCTACGAAAGGACTCGGCAGTAGACCCGATCAAGCCCTATAATTTCGATATACTGACGCAGCTAGCCAACACGCCGGCTCGGTTATCACTCTTCTGGCTTCTCTGGCTCTCTAGAGCAACTCGAGACACCCTCAGCAAGGCGCTGCAGAATGTAGAGGCTTACCTCGCACAGGTGAAGCAGCCCAAGGAAGAACCTGCAGCATGTCCACATTGTCATAGCATGGTCGAGGTGATTTCTAACATCACCTTCGTGCAGCATGATATGTTACGAAAGAACAACCGGCACAACCAACCCCTGTGCTACACAGGATACGTGGGTGCCATCATGGTCGATTGCATTCACATCGACCCCGGCTCATCGCTCAGCATCATCCTTCGAAGTCTGCTCCAAGCTCTAGGGATCCCGATGCACCGTCTTACGGCATCGAACACCACCATCAGCGGCTTCAACACGGGAAAGAATGAGCCTCTGGACAAGATCTGAATAAAGTGCCAAATAGGTGATCTTCATACTGAGGTTACCTGTTACGTCATCGATGCGAACATAAACTACAACATGTTGCTTGGGCGGCCATAGATCCATGAGTACATGATCGTCCCCTCCACCCTTCACCAGTGCATGAAGTACATAGCCAGTGACTTGACCGTCAAGACGGAGTTTGCAGACATCGACCCATTCCGAGGTCTCGAAGCATACTGTACGGATGCCGATCTGTACAAACACACACCCTGGGATAATGATTCCAACGATGCCGATGATAAAGCAGAAGCTGCAGCCGTCATGGAAGGACCCATAAGGGTTCGACTGAAAGGGAAGCCACCTAAGACACTAGCCCCCCTAGTCATCAAACTCCGGGGCAAGGCTCCAGCACGGCCGCGTCCGACGGCATCAAGCCAGGAGCCCCTACAAATAAAGCTCTCCCGAAAGTCCCCGACATCTACTTCAAAGCCGCAGTATACTCTGGCTGTGCCTCCTGCGGTGATCAAGATGAAGCAAAAATCTCCTCCACCTCCTTCTTCAGCAGCTCTTGCCCACGAGGAATTACAAGATGACGTCTGCGCCAATACTGAGGCACAGTCTTTAGATGATGTAATCCCTCGGGATAAAATTTCATATTTTATTAGAAAGTTGTCTTCGAATTACTCATGTGCGCATTGCAACACTAAGTACTTCTTAGACAACGCTCTACATACTCTATAAACACAAGTGACAACCATCAACCTTATGAACCGAGTTGTCCCCTCCAAAGGCTCCCACTTCCTATCCCCGCCAAGGAACCCGAAGGGGCAACCTATTGTATTCGGTCGACTGGAACATCCGCGGTGGCTAGCCCCAGGAGAACCGGAACCCGACGAAGGCAAGATGCAGCTCTACCGCTATGCTACTCAAGCCAAATATCTCATCCAGAAGATGGGATACGACCTGAACAACAATAAAGGGCTGAACTACGGCAAAGGTCGGTGGCTTTCTTTATGAATTCGTACTCCGAAGGGGAAACCTCAGAACTACTACCAACGTACTCGCCGTGTGTAACGCCCCAGAACCAGAATACGGAAGAGCGGGGGCATACATAGCCAGCTACGTATAATGAAATGGAATCCACCTCACTATACGGTCACGGCTGTTTAGATATATGAGGGTTTAACTACAATCCATCAGTCTCTTATGGTCATGAACAAGCTTAGTGTCTCAATCACAAGCAAGTAAGAAATGTTATAAGATGTAAGATCACCAAATATATAATAGTAAGGCGTCCCAAACATTACATATTCAGCTGACCATGAAGCAAGTCGTTACAAAATGTGTAGACTAACAAGAGTTTAGTCATACATGATTAACCCTAGGATCTGTCAATCATGTTACAGCCCGTAGGCAGACAGTAATAAGGTATGCAATACGAGCTAACAGGTGCTCGCCGGCTAAATGCCTCAAAAGAATAATTTTACAATAAAGTGAGAGGACAAAAGAAATCTACCCATTGCCAGGGTTACGCCTGGTGGTTACTATCGGGCTGGAAAGTCGTTAGATCCTATGGAGCTGCTCCGGTATCTGGCCATACAAAACCAGCTGGGTCAGACCCCAGAAAGAGCAAGTGCCACATGGGAGGCTTCACTTAGGAACTAAAACCAGTAATTAGCACAAGAATATAATTATATAATAAAAGACCATAATTATGAAAAAATATGACAGGATATACGATGAGGTAACCATAGGACTATTCAGATAACCAGGTTACAACCCGTAAACTAAACAAGGACCGGAGTTGTAACCCTTCATCTGAACGGAACTTGGTTTCTCACCATTTATCGATAAGGTAAACACAAGCAATCTGGTCATATAAAATCTTGTGTAGGATCAAGACAAGACTGGACTGATTGAACTCCATCCAGCATTTCACGGCCAAGTAAAAAGTATGGCTTGATGCTTGATACTTTAAATAACTAGGGTTATCACAGGCCTAGTTACTAGCAAGATGCAGCGAGATTCTTCCACAGCCACAAGCCCTGCAGACCATCCAGGTTACCCAGGTCAAATATTAGTATAATAAGGGTGCAACACATGACAGTGTGCTAAAAATGTGCCCTACTCGTCGGCAGGCTACAAATCTACAAGTGCGCCCAGGTAACGGGATTGTCTGTAGCTGGGAGATCTCTACATGATTATTGGATTATTCTAGTTATTAGCCTTAGTTAATTTAAAATAGGTACCCCGGACCGTGGTACTCAGGGATCCCTGTCCTAGACATGATGCAAGACAAGACGGGTTCATTTGTACAAGCACAATCGTCCACGGTGTCCAGGTCATTTATTCTTGTCATGTCAAGCTAGCCGTCGCAACAACATATCGAGATATATTATGTCAGGTTTATCATGTCAAGTTATCATGTCAAGTTTACTTGTCAGGAGTGCGCCACGTCGGGCCACTATCATGTCATATTATTTATCAAAAGTACACCACAACGGGTCACCATCGTGTCAGCGAATAATTAATATGGCACAAGCAAACATGTAGTAATTAAATATTAGCAAGGGCAAGGGCCAGCCAATAAATGTTGCCACTATACAATATGCGGCCAGCACACATTTGCTGCCAGCAACTCATATGCGGCCAAGAATGATAAATAGTCCATGCGGCTAGAAATTAAATATTACTAATGGCCATGCGGCCAGATACAAATAAATGTGCATGCGACCAAAAATATTAAATATATAGTGGCTATGCGGCCAAAAGTTTTTTAGTGGCCATGCGACCACAAATAAATAAATGGCCAATGGCCATGCGGCCACCATCAACAGATGGCCATGCGGCCATGAATACATAATTGGCCATGCGGCTCAATCAAATGGCCTATGCGGCCATAAATACATGCAAGCTGATGATTGCATGCATGCATTAATTATAACATGGCATGCAAGGCATTAATTATAACATGGCATGCAAGCAGGTTGCAAAGGCCATGCGTTAATTAAATACATGCAAAGGCAAGCATTAATTAAATACATGCAAATGCAAGCATTAGTTATATACATGCAAGCAGCAAGTTGTAAAGGCCATGCAGCCAAGTTTGTTTCCTTATGCGGCCAAACAATGGCCTTATACGGCCATGATTTGTTTTCCTTATGCGGCCAAGCTACTGTATGCAAGCAAAAGGGGTCATACAATTAATGCAAAAGCTAATGGCCATGTAATTACATGCAAATGCATGCAACTAATAAAGGGCCATGTGGCCAACTTTAAAATGCTAATGCAAGCATAAGCTTGAAATGCTAATTCCTTATGTGGTCATGCAAATCTAATGCAAGCGCAAGCTGGCAAGCTAATTCCTTATGCGGCCAGCAACTCATATGCGGCCAGCAACTTTGGAATGGACATATGCGACCAAGTTACTGTATGCAAGCAAAATGATACTACATTAAGTACTAATGCATTAAATGCTAGGCTTGCTAATACATGCCTTAAGAATATGCATGCGGTTGATGCTTGCTAATGCATTAAAATATGCATGCAAGCACATGCTTGCTAATGTATTAAAATATGCAAAGGCCATGCATTAAAAATAGGCTTGCTAATACATGCATTAGAAATATGCAAGGCCATACGGCTAACATTGTGTTGGCCATATGCGGCTGACTTTGTGTTCCATGGAAGCAACTGCTAAAAGTATGCAATTATTAAATACTAATGTCTGAGGCTATGCTGCCAAGGCTAATAATTAATGTTCATGCGGCTCAGAGCTAAGAATGCTCATGCGGCTCAGCAACCCAATGTTGCATGCGACCAAAGTACAATTAATGGCTCCCACAAAGAACATGTCCCTAAAAAATACCATGGCCTCAATGCTCCTCCAAACAACATTAGGAACCCAAATTTAAACTCCCGTAGGTCAAATTTGGACAAAATAGAATTCTCTACAACATGGAACCATCAACTAGCAAAAATATGCAAGTTGATTGATCAAAACTCCTAAAAATCGAAAATACCACAAAGCTAGATCTACAAGAAATTAACCATGGAAATGAAAATTGCTAAGTACTAAAGTGGGATAGAAACACATGAAGAAGACAATAGAATAATAAAAATGGACTTTCTCCATGAAGCAAGATGTACTTGCCTAAACCTTTCACTCTTAGGTTGGTGGAGAAGTAATGGTAGGGAAGAAGAATTAATGAGGAGAGAAAAAGGTTTGGTAGGATATAAATGAGGGTGGTGGTAGGTGGGGTGGGTTCACAACAAAATCAAACCAAGCCCAAACAATCCGAACCGAACCGAGTTAAACCAATCAATGAAATGCCAAAACAAATCAAGCAGGAAGACATACAATACGAGTCAGATACGTACACGTATTCCAAAATACGTAATACGAACAATGGTTATTACAACTCTACCCACCTTAAAAGAATTCCGTCCTCGAAATTTAATCAAGAGGCTTGAGAAACAAGGACAAGCTATACTAATCACAGGCAAGCTATAACTAAGCAATCAATTAAGCGATCATTCATGCAGCAAGAATCGAAGGAAGAAGGAAGACATCCTGCTAGAAACCTCTCTGTCGATTCTGAATCTGAGCTGGGGTCAGGGCATATTGTTGGAGTCTCTGCTGTTGGAATACTTGAGGCTGAGGCGGCAATGGCCTCGGAGGCTGGTACTACTGCTGCTGCTGCTGCACTGGTGCTGGTCCCCTTACCGAGGGCTAGTCTGGGCCGATGATGAACTGGTCCTATTCGGACAGGACCCTATCTTGTGGTCCGATGCTCCACAAGCCAAGCACAATCCTGTGCTCTGCGATACTCCGAAACAACGTGTCCTGACTTCCCACGATGAGTGCAGCCCATGGTGGAAGACTGCTTCTGCTTCTGTTGTTGAGGGGACGTCTGAGTCGAATGCTGAACTGACGTAACCGAATCCGCCCTTTGGAGAACTCCAATAGTCAAAGCCCTAGCTGCCGGGGCTGGTGCTAAAGACTGGGTCATCTGTCCGTGAGACCGCTTCCGACCTCTGGTCCTGTCCACTATCCTCTGGAAGGTATACTCGTGCCTCCTGGCTGCTCTCAATACCGCATCAAAAGTCTGATGCTCAAACTGCTCCACTGCCAATAAAATCTCAAGATGGAGCCCCTGCTGGAACTGCTAGGCTCTGTCGAACTCGGTCGCCAGCAAGGTGGGAGCAAACCGACTAAGCCTGGAAAACTCGGCCGTATACCCATCGACTGTCCTATCCATCTGCTTCAAATTGGTGAACCTGGTTTGTAGATCGTACCGAGCTACAGCATCGAAGTACTTGGTCTGGAACCTCTCACTGAATACTGTCCAGGCAATAGGTACCACTAGTTCAACAGCCTGTGCCGTCCACCAGCTGCGGGCTAGATCCAATAACTGCAGGCACACCACGGCCACCTTCTCATCTTCTGGCGTCTTCGCTGCCTCCAATATCACCTCTGTATCTTGAAGCCACGCATCAGCAGCGATAACATCTTTGCTGCCATCGAAGAATGGAGGGTTCAGGCGCTTGAAACTGTTCGCTGTACTGTTTCCATGATGTCCACCTCTGCCCAGAGGATATGCCACTGCCTGATGTAAGACATCTCCGTGACGATCCTGCGATGCAAGCAACTCCCTGATAAGTCCCACCAAGGCTCCATCATCCTGCCTTGTGGGCTGGGCTGGCTGTACCGGGGGTTCTGGATCCCCGGAAGGCATGACCCTGGAGGCTGCTCCTGAGTACTGGACCTGATCTTCTGGTTGCTGCTGGTCCACGGGAGGTGCTCCACCTTGCTGATCGGTAGGACCAGGAATAATGCCGCTGAAGAAGACGACATAGGGAACAATAAGGAAGGACCAGGACAGATCAAAGATACAAGCATGTGATCAGGTCAAGATTTTAGGGATTAGAAGATACGGGCATAGATCAAGGGCGAGTGCGGATTGAGACATCTATTCGGTAAACCCTCACATATCTTGATTTACAAGACCTGCATGGGCCACCACTTAAACCATGTAACGCCCCAGAACCAGAATACGGGAGAGCGGGGGCGTACATAGCCAGCTATGTATAATGAAATGGAATCCACCTTATTATACGGTCACGGCTGTCTAGATATATGAGGGTTTAACTACGATCCATTAGTCTCTTATGGTTATGAACAAGCCTAGTGTCTCAATCACAAGCAAGTAAGAAAATGTTACAAGATGTAAGATCACCAAATATACAATAGTAAGGCGTCCCAAACATTACATATTCAGCTGATCATGAAGCTAGTCGTTACAAAATGTTCGGACTAGCAAGAGTTTAGTCATACATGATCAACCCTAGGATTTATCAATCATGTTACAGCCCGTAGACAGACAGTAATAAGGTATACAATACGAGCTAACAGGTGCTCGCCGGCTAAATGTCTCAAAAGAATAATTTACAATAAAGTGGAAGGACAAAAGAAACCCACTCGTTGTCAGGGTTACGCCTGGTAGTTACCATCGGACTGGAAAGTCGGTAGATCCTATGGAGCTGCTCCGGTATCTGGCCATACAAAACCAGCTGGGTCAGACCCCGGAAAGAGCAAGTGCCACAAAGGAGGCTTCACTTAGGAACTAAAACCAGAAATTAGCACGATAATATAATTATATGATAAAAGACCATAATTATGGAAAAGTATGACAGGATGATATACGATGAGGTAACCATGGGACTATTCAGATAAACAGGTTACAACCCGTAAACCAAACAAGGATCGGGGTTATAACCCTTCATCTGAACGGAACTTGGTTTCTCACCATTTATCGATAAGGTAAACACAAGCAATCTGATCATATAACAATCTTGTGCAGGATCAAGACAAGACTAGACTGATTGAACTCCATCCAGCATTTTACGGCCAAGCAATAAGTACGATTTGATACTTTAACTAACTAGGGTTATCACAGGCCTAGTTACTAGCAAGAGGCAGCAAGATTCTTCCACAACCACAAGCCATGCAGACCATCCAGGTTACCCAGGTCGAATATTAGTACAATAAGGGTACAACACATGACAGTGTGCTGGAAATGTGCCCTACTCGTCGGCAGGCTACAAATCCACAAGTGCGCCCAGGTAACGGGATTGCCTGTAGCTGGGAGATCTCTTCATGACTGTTAGATTATTCTAGTTATTAGCCTTAGTCAATTTACAGTAGGTACCCCTGACCGTGGTACTCAGGGATCCCTGTCCTAGACATGATGCAAGACAAGACGGGTTCATTTGTGCAAGCACAATCGTCCACGGTGTCCAGGTTATTTATTCTTGTCATGTCAAGCTAGCCGTCGCAACAGCATATCGAGATATATTATGTCAGGTTTATCATGTCAAGTTTACTTGTCAGGAGTGCGCCACGTCGGGCCACTATCATGTCATGTCATTTGTCAAAAGTGCACCACAACGGATCACCATCGTGTCAGGGAATAATTAATATGGCACAAGTAAACATGTAGTAATTAAATATTAGCAAGGGCTAGGGCCAGCCAATAAATGTTGCCACTATAAAATATACGGCCAGGACATATTTGCTGCCAGCAACTCATATGCGGCCAAGAATGATAATTGGCCATGCGGCTAGAAATTAAATATTACTAATAGCCATGCGGCCAGCTGTAAATAAATGTGCATGCGGCCAAAAATATTAAATATATATAGTGGCCATACGGCCAAAAGTTGTTTAGTGGCCATGCGGCCACAAATAAATAAATGGCCAATGGCCATGCGGCCACCATCAACAGATGGCCATGCGGCCATGAATACACAATTGGCTATACCGTTCAATAAAATAGCCTATACGGCCATAAATACATGCAAGCTGATGCTTGTATGCATGCATTAATTATAACATGGCATACATGGCATACAAGGCATTAATTATAACATGGCATGCATGCAGCAAGTTGCAAAGGCCATGCGTTAATTAAATACATGCAATGGCAAGCATTAATTAAATACATGCAAAGGCGAGAATTGTAGAGCCTAAAAATCAAGTTGTGCCTTGAATATACTGATCAGTGATCAAGTTGTGCCCCAAAAATTAAGTTGTACCACTGATATAAAGCTTGGAGAACAGACTGCGCCACCGATCAAATTGTGCCCAATATTAGACTGCGTCCAATCTAGTTGTGCCAAAATCTACGTGGCATCTGACACTTAATGGTCATCATTACCTGACCATACCGATGACTGACACAACAGTGAACGAGAAAAATCTCTTCGAATCTCGTGAATTGTGCCGCTCAAGGAAAAGTTGGTAGACAGCTGTCTTGTATACTTCGTGAGTTGCGCCCAGGCGCAATCTAAACAAAATCCTTAGTTGTGCCTGGGCGCAACCTGAATGACTTTTACTCAGAAGCTGTCACGTGTGTAGGCGCACCTCAAATGAAGCGCAGTTTGACTTGTTGACTGAAGCTCGCGTAACCTAATAAAGTTGAGACAACTTACAATCTAAAACAGGATAACGTGGCGCACATGCCACTAATCTCTCAAGACGTGTCTTCTATCCTGTACACGACCACGCGCATCTCAATCATATGATGCCTTGCATCTAAATACAGTTAGTACACGATTGACAACTGAATGAAAGTTGGCACAACAGGAGGTTGGCACAATCCAGTATGGCGCAATCCATCCTCGTCCACATCAGAATAACTGCTAAAACAGTTATTTCATGAACTCTATAATAGAGTTTCCAATCATCATCAGACAGAGATCAAGAACTCTTGTAAAATTGCTGCTGCGTTCTCTAGAGGCTACAGTCTTCAAGTTCACATAGTCCAAGGGATAAAATGATCGTCTCCTGATTAGATTCCTAAAGTTGTACTTCCCCAAAATTTATTATACTTTGTACTCTTTTACAAGTTTAGAATAAAACAAATTTTTGTTTTTACAAACGAAATGGTGACTCTGCTTGGGACGACTTTCTCCTCCAACGAGAAAGTGACAACTCAATGTGACATTGCGTTGATCGGCAAGACGCAAAAGACTCTGGTTGTTCAAGTCAACCAGACAGCCTACGAGAATATGATCAACACCAAGAACAACAAGCATGCGGTGGCTATTGCCAAGAACAGGACTGTGTGGACTCCTAAATCCTCCATAGTCGCTGTTGCCCAGGCGCAACTTGAGTGTTCAATGACCAAGGCGTAATCCACCTCAGTAGTTCGGGTACAGCCTATTTTTGTTGCTAGGGCGCAACCTGCTCCCTCTACTGCCCATGCACAGTCTACCACTATTCTTGCTGCCAAAGTGCAGTCAGTTCAAGCTACTATCGAGGCACAGTCTACCAAAGTTGCTGCCAAGGCGCTACCAGTAGTCCGTAGGACTATGGCACAACCCAAGCAATCTGCTACTCTGACGCAACTTAAGGGAACTAGTCTTTTGGCTATACCCTCTTCCAATTCTCAAGTTCTGAACTTAGATAATTCATGTCCTAGTGCTAACACTAGACAGAATAAAGGAAAAAATCCTATGGCATTTTCTCAATTGGCACAATCCACGCCAAAAATGATCACACAACAAAACAAAGGGAAAACGCTTCTTAGCTAACCCTGTTCAAAACAAAGAAAAGTACCCTTTGGTCTTTTCTCAAACTTCTCTGGTCTATGACTCAGAGGAAGATGTATCAGATTCTATTCCTGTAAGCAGAGGTTCTCGAATCTCTGATACCGGAAAGAATACTGATCAGAGAGATATCTTACCTACCCCTAGGGGGTCTGGTCAAGATCTTCCTACCTTGCAAATTTCAAGATCCAAGCAAAGAAAATTGAAGGTATCACAAACAGAGACACCGGGAACAGAATTTTTTGATTTACGTGCTTATCTCAATAGGCGTCAACCAATATCAACTTTGGCGAAACGTAAGAATCCTATGCCAAAGGCCAATCTGCACCAAAAGCAAAAGTTTGAAAAGAAAGACCCTTCTACCTATGCTAATGAGTTGAGTACATCCTTTATACTCAAGGAACCAAACACCTGAAGAATAGAAGACATGTTCCTAACATCATTAAGGAATATGTTCCTCCGACTTCTTCTCGTCCTGTGGTTGTAACTGATCTCCGACAACGTCTTACACAAAGACGGAAGACTACGGGAATATTTTCCTCACCTCCAGATTGTACTTCAAATTGCCACTGCCTACATGAAGTTGTCATCAACTGTTGTTGCCAATTGGCTCGATGATCTGTCTTCGATCGTCTAAACTATGCTTCAACTCCTGAACATATAATAGAAGACGAAGATGAACTATTATATGCTTCTGTTAATATGACTTCTCAAGGCACTGGGGGTAGAAAATGTCCAAGACGTAATGCATCCCGTAATCCCAGTCAACAACACTTAGACCGGATCCATGCATCCAACGAAGGTGTCTTTCAATACACTAGATCGAGAAATCATCATTTGATCCAAGGTGTCTTTAATCAAGAAGATCTCCCTATTACTCATGTGGGAGAGGACTCTCTTTCAGAGTTTGATGCAGATAGTGAAAGTTCTGAACAAACTATTTCATCAATAGCAACAAGAGAAGTGACAGCATATACCATTACAGAAGATCAAGATGCCTCTACGTCAACCAGCCAAGAGCAACGAATTGTTGCATTAGAAGACAAATTGAAAACTATGGCAGAAATAGTTGTAAGCATGCACACCATAATGGTGTCTCAACATACAGTACCTTCGATTGTAAACCCTGTTACAAATCCTGAGCTTATAGCATCTTCTATACCTGTTAATCTGGGGGTACCAGCCCCTCAGGTTGCTTCTGTGCCAATTTAAGCTGATCCAAGTCAATCTGGTGCTGGGAGTGGTAATTACCACGCTGTCCCTCCTCCTAACACTTCTAACCAGCCCACCAATTCTCAATATCAGGGGATGCAAATGAGGCTATAAAACTTCTGCGCACTCAGTTTGAGACTTTCAAGCAGAAGGATGGCCTATAAAGATTGGGCATAAAGCAACCATATCCTACAGAGTGGAAGGAAGTTCCATTTCCTCCTAAGTATAAACTTCCAACCATTATGCTGTTTGATGGTAGCACTTCTCCAAGTCGGTACATCAATCATTTCGAATTGATGACTGATCAATTACAGCCAAATAATGCTCTCCTTACCAGAGTGTTCGTCGGTTGTTTAGCCGGTACAGCATACGACTGGTATCGTAGCTTACCTGATGGCTGTATCACTTCTTTTGCTGGTTTCAAGCAAATATTCTTAGAACGATTTTATGAGGGAGCCAATGACATGACAATGTCTGTCCTCATTAAAATTAAACAGAGGCACAATGAATCCACAGAGAGTTTTATTGAAAGATTCTGCCGAGAGGCACTCAAAATGCCTTAGGTACTCCATATGCTGTAACAATAGACACTTGCAAATCAAACTTGTTGCCTATTATCAGTATGTGGACGGGATCTACACAATTCCAGGATTGGCCTTCTTTCATTGTTAATGCAAAAGCGGCAGAAGTGAGTGCCAAAAAGTTCAAGCATTTAGGAGTCCAGATGACTCACCCTAACTAAGATGAACATTCTACACCTGGGGGTAGTAATCGCCAGAATAACCGCAAGAATAAAGAAACATTGGCTATCAATCTTAAACGCAAAGAGTCTTTGGCTGTTAATGTCACTCAGACGGAATCCACACCATCAGCACCATTGCAAAAGTCAACTCGTCCAAAAGAAGAGTATTCTTTCGACGAAGATGATACTTTAAGCATCTTCGATTGCTTGATCAAAAGCAATAAGCTTCAGCTTCCAGAGGCAAAGCGACCAGAAGAAGTTGGTAGAAATGATCACCCTAAATACTGTGTTTATCACAGATTCATAGGGCATCCAACCAGAGTATGTTATGTGCTCAAGGGCAAAATCTAGGAGTTGGTCAACTCTGGAGCAATTACTCTACAGCAGGATGAGAAAACGGTGACTGCTAATGTAGTTTCTTTCCAATTTGGTGATTTTCCACCACAACTCGTACAAGATGGAGCTGTCCCCATTCTAAGGACTACTCTAGAAATTGTGAATATCTCGCCTCCTCAAAATGAAGGTCTTGTTCCGATGTCAACTGACAAAGGAGAGATTATGTAGATTCATCCAAATCTGGTGGCAGAATTTGAAACGCCTTCCTCTTCTAAGCAAAAGAAGCAATCCAAGTCTAAATCCAAGAACTGTAATATGGTATCCTTTGAACCATTAACAGAAGAAGAAATCCTAATGGGCACTAGATCTGGGAAACCCTATCTTCGGAAGTATTCCGAAAATCAAGAGAACCCTGCTCCATCTCCGGATGCTCTTCCTCCATCATCTTTTCCTGCTGAAGATACACCGTCTACATCTGTGCCAGTAGTCGAACCATCTCCTTCTAAACCAACATCAGCAGACAAGGGAAAGCAACATGTTCGCTTTGATAAAGCATTGAAAAGTTATCATCTCTTGGACTTGAAAAGCCTTACAATTTTGATATATTGGCTCAATTGGCCAATACTCCAGTAAGATTGTCAATCTTTCAACTTTTACGTCTCTCAAAAGAAACTCGTGAGACGTTAAGTGAAGCTTTGATGCAGGCTGACACTTGTTTGACTCTTCTCAAGAAGCCCAAAAAGGAACCAGTTAGCTGTGCACATTGTCATAGTGTATTCAAATTAATGCCTAATATCACTTTTACACAAGATGACATGCTATTAGAAGACAATCGTCATGATCGTCCTCTCTATTTCACGGGGTATGTGGACACCATAAAAGTCGATCGTATTCTGAATGATCCCGTATCTGCACTTAGCATCATGCCGAAGTCCTTACTAGATGCTTTGAAAATCCAGTACATAATCTTTCTACAACTATTACTACCATCCTGGGATTCAATCAAGGAAGAAGTGAACCTTTGGGGAAGATACGCCTAAAACTTCAAATTGGCAATCTTCGTACAAAATTAACTTTCTATGTTATTGACAATCATGGCTCATACAATGCTTTGTTGGGAAGGTCATTCCTCCATAAACATAATATTGTACCTTCTACGCTCCACCAATGTTTCAAATATATGGATGGTAATGGAGAAGTCTAAAAAGAGGTTGCAGATCTGAATCCTTTCAAAGGAGTTGAAGCATATTACAACAATTCTCGTATGTACAAAGAGGAATTCTTGAAGGTGGTACTAGCAATGGACACAGATGAAGAATAGAAGAGTATACCTAATGATACTCTGGTGATTCCAGTAAAAGAACATACCTCCTGCCCTCAGTCTTCCCAACCACTGACTATTTATCTACCTTCCCATGAGAAGCGACCTAAAGGTGATAGTCAGGAACAAAGGGAGCTCACCTCTTCTGAGCCGCTTGTAATCGATCTTCGTCGCAAGAAGCTTCCTCCTTCTTCTCGTTCTTCTTCTCCCCCTCTTGTCATCAATCTGACTAAGCCTGCTAAGGCTAAAGTCCCTGTTGTAAATGATGGTGTAAAAATCAATAAAGCATCTCTTTTGCAGTATACTGATGTCTTTGACTATACTCAGTGTTATCTGGATATGCTAGATAGCTTTAAGCCACTTACAATTGAAGTCGTATCATCTCGACGAAATATGCTATCACTGGATTCAATACAAGAGTCGTACTTCTTAGTACCGTCTCGAAAGAAAGATGAAAAGCCTATATTCTTCAACAAGAGAGAAGAACCAAAAATCATGCTCTATAATAATAGAGATGATACAGGAAGGCTACAATTACGACGCTATAGTCCACAATCTAAAGCCATCATCCGTAAAATGGGCTATGATTTCAGAACATGTCTCAACAATGGTAAAGAAAGGAGAACCCCTCTTCGTATTGCTGTTCCAAAAGAAAAATCACAACAATACCACAGTAAAACGAAACGAGGACTAGGTTATATGTCACCACTTTCAACTCCAGAACCTTCTGAATCTGATAAAGAAGAACGTTCAAACTCTTCTGATTCTATCTCATGGGACTCTGATACCAGCATCGATCATATTCATAAGGCGATAGTATCTTCTAACATAGTGTCTGTCGAATTCTCAGAAGATGATGAAAGTGACATTGAAGAAGCTACTGAAATGGACCCTTGGGTACAAAGGTATATCACGACCAATCTTCATCAGCAAGAATCTCTCAGAAGATGATAAACAAGAGTTACTTCACCTTATTTATGAATACATTGACGTCTTCGCCTGGAGTTATGAAGATATGTCGGGATTAGATCCTCAAATTATAACTCACAAACTTAACATCTTGTCGAATGGCAAACCGGTCAAACAACAACAACGGCGATTCAAGCCTGAAATGATAGAAGCAATTGATGATGAAGTCAAAAAGCTTATAGCTTGTGGCTTTATCAGAGAAGAACAACATCCTGACTGGGTGGCCAATGTCGTCCCTGTCCTGAAGAAGACCGGAAAGGTTCGAGCTTGCATAGACTTTCGGGATCTCAATGATGATTGTCCCAAAGACGAATTCACTCTCCCAATTACTGATGTTATGATCGATAATACATGTGGATTCGAACGAATTTCTTTCATGGATGGGTTTTCTGGATATAATCAAATCTGAATGGATCCTGAGATGAAAAACATACTTTATTTTGTACTCCTCGGGGTGTGTACTGTTATACGGTCATGCCGTTTGGTCTTAAGAACGCAGGTGCAACTTATCAGCGGACTATGAGCACTATCTTTCGAGATCATTTACGAAAGACTGTCGAATGCTATGTTGACGATATTGCTGTCAAAAGTCGTTTCAAAGAAGATCACATTCAAGATTTAAGAGCTATCTTCAATCTAATGCGCCAGCATCAACTCAAGATGAACCCCACCAAGTCTTTCTTGGGTGTCTCTAGTGGTAAGTTTTTCGACTTCGTCATTACCCCTAAGGGTATACACGTTGATCCCGAGAAGATCAAAGCCATTCAAGAGATGCGTCCTCCACACAACCTAAAAGAGCTACGAGGATTCCAAGGTCGACTTGTGTACATCAGGCGGTTCATTTTGAATTTATCTGGATGTTGTAGACCATTTACTCAATTAATGAAGAAAGGTGTATCTTTTGTTTGGACAGAAGAATGTCAACGAACATTTGATGACATAAAGCGGTATTTAATGAGTCCACCGGTTCTTGTACCACCGATCTCAGGAATACCCTTTTTAATGTATGTCCGAGCAATGGATCATTCATTGGAAGCTTTGCTGGCTCAGAAGAACAAGGAAGGTCATGAACAAGCCATCTACTATCTCAGTCGAACAATGATTGGAGCTGAACATCGTTATAGTCCAGTGGAGAAGGAATGTTTAGCCTTAATGTTTGATGTTCAGAAGACAAGACATTACATCATAAGCCAAACTATTTATGTCATATCCCGGGTCAATCCTCTTCGAGTCTTAATGAAGAAGCCAAGCACACTCAATTCTAGGCTTGCCACATGGGCCATATTGCTAGCACAATATGATATGGTTTATGTTCCTCAAAAGTTTGTGAAAGGCCAAGCACTTGCTGACTTCTTAGCAGCTCATCTTGTCCCTGAGACATCTAAACTCTATGATGAGATTCCAGACGAAACATTGGAATCAAATATGATCTCAGAAGAATTTCCTACTTGGAGGTTGTTCTTTGATGGAGCTTCTAGAATTGGACCTGGAGGTACTCTTTTTGCTGGAGTAGGAATTGTTCTTGTTTCACCCGATGGATTAACTATTCAAAGGACCTATTCTTTAGACGAATCATGCTCCAACAATGTGGCAGAATACAATGCTTTGCTCATTGGACTTCAATTAGCCAAACAATTGAATATTAAATATCTCGAAGTATATGGTGACTCTAAGCTGATTGTTAATCAGGTTAGAGGCATATATGAAGTCCGACATCAAGATTTGGTACCATACCATGAAGAAGCAACCCAAATAGCTTCTTCATTTAAAGGGTTCTTCATCGAACATGTACGTCGCGCATGCAATATAGAAGCCGATGCCTTAGCTAACCTAGCCGCGGTATTGGCAGTGCCAATCAAAAGACAACAAATGGTTGTTATTTCTAATAGAGAACTATTCTGTGTTAAAAACAATCACAACATTGAATTCAGCAACCTAACTGAAGTCAATGTCCTTAGCGAGGATTGGAGAGTACCTTTTATTGATTTTGTAGTACATGACATATTGTCAGAAGATCCTAACGAAGCTACAAGTATCCGTCGTCGATCACTTCGATTCTATTATAATTATACTACTAAAACTCTCTATCGAAGAACTTTTGATGGATTACTCTTGAGGTGTCTCACTGGTGATGAAGCAAAGCAGATATTACGTGAAGCTCATGATGGCATTTGTGGAACACATCAACCTGGTCCTAAACTACAGGATCGTATCCGATGTATGGGCTACTACTGGCCCTCTATAGTATCAGATGCTATTGATTATGCAAGGAAATGCTGTGCATGTCAAATTCATGCAGATTTCATTCACCAATCGTCAGAATTTCTTCATCCAACTGCAGCCTCATGGCCTTTTGAAGCTTGGGGCATAGATATAATTGGCCCTATCAATCCTCCTTCATCTAAAGGACGTCAGTTCATCTTAGCCATAACCGATTATTTTTCCAAGTGGGCAGAAGCTATACCTTTGGCTGAAGTAAAGACTAGTAGCGTTATCAATTTTACCAAACATCATGTGATATATAGATTTGGTGTCCCTCACCGAATCATTCATGATAATGGGCCACAATTCATCAGCCAGAAATTTAATAGGTTCTGTGATGACAACAGAATCAATAATATCGCTTCTACAGCCTATAATCCTGCGGCTAACGGGTTGGCTGAAGCATTCAACAAGACAATTATCAAACTCCTTAAAATGTTTGTCTCTATTAACAAATGCAGTTGGAGTGATAAACTTGGAGAATGTCTATGGGCATATCGCACTACTGTCCGTAACCCTACAGGTTCCACACCTTTTTCTCTGGTATATGGATGTAAAGTTGTTCTACCTTTGGAAATTCAAATTCCATCATTGAGAATCGCCATTGCTAATGAGCTTACGACAGATAATAATGATCGTCTTCGGCTTCAGGAATTGGAGGCTCTCGATGAGAAAAGGTTATTAGCTCAACAGCATATCGAGCTTTATCAGGCTCAGATTTCAAAAGCTTTCAATCGCAAAGTTAGAGTGCGAACATTTCAAGAAGGTGAGTTGGTTCTTACAGTCAGACGTCCTATTACTATGACACATATGAGCAAAGGCAAGTTCGAGGCAAAATGGAAAGGACCATATGTGATAAATAAAGTCTTTTCTAATGGAGCCTACTAATTAACAGATATGGATGGCAGAGTTGCTATGATGCCCATCAATGGCAAATTTCTCAAGAAATATTATGTATAAAGACAAAATGTACTTTATTTTCAGAGACATGATGTAAATAAAAGTTTATTTTTATTCAAAAGTAGAATGGAATTACATAATATTAAGGACGGGAAGGAGGCCCTGACCCTTCATGATTAAATACATAGTTCGCCAACAGTTCAAACATCTCATTGTCTGAACTCACAAAGAACTTGCAGGCAGCCATCCTCAATGCCTCTTCTCCGGCAGTCTTCCCAGGCTCCACTAGCTTGGAAATCAAGTCCTCTCCTGGTGTAGGAACAGTTGAGCCTTCACCCCTTTCTTTCTGAGGAGGTACTGAGGGCTCAGTAGGTGGTGTCTCGGTCTTTCCTTCAAGCTTCGGGATGAGCAAATCTTTGGAGGACATTTTGTACAGAAAAGAAAGAAAGTGACGATATCTACGAAAGTTTTGTTCTATTTATAGACAAAACAACTAGATAGTCAATCTCAAGAACTGATGCGACTTTTTGAAAGAAGCCCAACTGTTCGTTCATTTATAACTGTTCGTTCATTTATAACTGTTCGTTCATTATCCGATGTGACTGTTCATTCATTTTCAGTGTCCTTATCTCAAAAATTGAAGTGACCGTTCACTTTCCTAATGAAAGTTCATATTCTCTATACTTTTGAAATTCTGTATTACATCAGCAAATTGTCATCCACATTTTTCCTTGATTCTATGTTTCTTATCACCAAATGAAAATCAAATAGTAAAGAAGAGAAAATCATTCTTTATTCATTCTTTAAAAAACATAGATACATCTTAATGTAAATCTATTACATCTCGGATTTTTATTCTAAATGAAGGTCTATTACATCTTTGGATCTTCTCATCGATAATGAAGGTCTATTACATCTTTGGATCTTCTTATTTGTTGGTGGAAATTCCTTGCCGTCTCAATCTGAAGAAACGAGCCAGACAATGTAATTAACTCTGGTCTTCTCTCTGAGAAAGACTAGAGGAGAACCACAGAGTGCAGCAGCCCAAAGATGAGCTGCTGTCAATACAACTGGTGGAGAGAAGACAGTCCGCCAAGGGAACTAAGAACGAGATCACCTTTGTGATACAATTCCTAGTTCTGCGTCTTCACCATCCAACTCTTATGTATAAAGGCGCTTCCAACCGTCTGAGGAAGACCCTTCTTAACATGAAGAATCCTGAGCTGTCTGATTTGAGTGTCAGAACCATATGAGCTGTCCGATGTGGCTGTCAGAAGAATGTTCTCTGCAACATCCAAATCACCAATACCAGTTCTGAAGAAGTTCGCTAACCAAGTCCCTGCAAATGTCAATAAAATAGGAGAAGTTAGCAGAAATCTATCAGCAGTATGTGCCTACAAACAGGCGCACATCAATATGCGCCTACAAACAGGCGCACATCAGCAATGTGCCTACAAATAGGTGCACATCAGTATACGCCTACAAAAAGACGCACATCAGTATTGCGCCTACAAGCAGGCGCATATCAGCACTGAACACTGATCAAACAAGCGTATGACAGCAATACGCGCCTCTGATCAGAGCTAAACACTGGGCCATAGTGTGCGCTTATTCTCAGAAATAGTTAGCACACATCAATAGGTGTCTACAACATGCAGATTAATAATTGTCTCCAGAAGTGGTACGAAAGAAAAATACTCATACTATTGATTCTTCGTCAAGACTTACCAATTTTCGAAGACATGGCATGCAAGCAAATAATATCAGAGTGAAGTGCACAAATGAAACCCTATGGGAAGACATTGGTTTTGAGATAGTATGAATGTTTCCTTCATTTCTGAATGTCCTTTTTAAAGAGGATAAAGAAGAGATGGGTGCATCGTTTTAGGATCCTATTTTGGGAAAGAATTAAAAATGGGCATCTAAAACCGTGTAACGATTGCCACGTGTTCTTCAGAAGAAACAGTAAAACGAAGAAGTAGTTAAAAGAATATGTCCATGAGCACTATTCGAAATCACAGCCACACAAAATCAGAAATTCTAGATTTTATTGCATAAAGACGGGTGGACCCCTACAATCAAGGACATAAAAATAAAAAGTTGTTCTGCCCAGAACATTATTTCTTGTCCTTGCCTTCATCAGTCTGATGAAGGGCGGCGTCCAACACTTGCATGGTGTAGATCCCCGAGCGACGCATTAGGTTGAAAAATCCCCCTGAATTGGCGTGCTCCTCAGAGGATGATCCGCCACTCGAGCGATTGAAGACTGACGGGGTTAAACCGAAACAGTTCAAAAAGTTCACTGCCCTCAAAGCTGGGTCAGCCTCCAACAAAAAGGTTGTAGGCGCAACATCCTGTCTTGCTTCAGGAGAATTGGTTGTGGTGTCAGCATTGGTCTCTATCTCTTCCTTCTTGGGAGCCATTGAAGAACAGAAGTGAAGACCAAAGTACGGAGATCAACTACATATATATCAACAAATTGACTCTTCGTATTCCTCATGGGAAACTAAAAAAATCAATAAAACTCCGGAAGACGAAGAGAAGATTGAATATTTTCGAGAAAGGTATTTAATCATGATAACCGAGCATTGACTGGCGCAACCTGACTTAGTCAAAACTTTTATAAATTCAAAGTATTCCAAAACTTTGCAATGTTTTTAAGTTTTAAAAACTTTGAAGGGGGTCTTGCAGAGCCTAAAAATCAAGTTGTGCCTTGAATATACTGATCAGTGATCAAGTTGCGCCCCAAAAATCAAGTTGTGCCACTGATATGAAGCTTGGAGAACAGACTGTGCCACCGATCAGATTGTGCCTAATATCAGACTACGCCCAATCTAGTTGCGCCAAAATCTACGTGGCATCTGACACTTAATGGTCATCATTACCTAACCATATTGATGACTGAGACAACAGTGAATGAGGAAAATCTCTTCGAATCCCGTAAATTGTGCCGCTCAAGGAAAAGTTGGTGGACAGCTGTCTTGTACACTTCGTGAGTTGCGTCCAGGCTCAATCTAAACAAAATCCTTAGTTGCGCCTGGGCGCAACCTGAATGACTTTTACTCAGAAGCTGCCATGTGTGTAGGCGCAGCTCAAATCAAGTGCAGTTTGACTTGTTGACTAAAGCTCGCGCAACCTAATAAAGTTGAGACAACTTACATTCTAAAGCAGGATGACGTGGCGCACATGCCACTAATCTCTCAAGACGTGTCTACTATCCTGTACACGACCATGCGCATCTCAATCATATGATGCCACGCGTCTAAATACAGTTAGTACACGATTGACAACTGAATAAAAGTTGGCGCAACAAGAGGTTGGCACAATCCAGTATGGCGCAATCCAGCCTCGCGCACATCAGAATAACTGCTAAAACAGTTATTTCCTAAACTCTATAAATAGAGTTTCCAATCATCATCAGACAGAGATCAAGAACTCTTGCAAAATTGCTGCTGCGTTCTCTAGAGGCTACAGTCTTCAAGTTTACATAGTCCAAGGGATAAAGTGATCGTCTCCTGATCAGATTCCTAAAGTTGTACTTCTCCAGAATTCATTGTACTTTGTACTCTTTTACAAGTTTGGAATAAAACAAATTTTTGTTTTTGCAAACAAGCATTAGTTATATACATGCAAGCAGCAAGTTGCAAAGGCCATGCGGTCAAGTTTGTTTCCTTATGCGGCCAAACAATGGCTTTATGCGGCCAAGATTTGTTTTCCTTATGCGGCCAAGCTACTGTATGCAAGCAAAAGGGGTCATGCAATTAATGTGAAAGCTAATTAATACAAAAGCTAATAGCCATGCAATTACATGCAAATGCATGCAACTAATAAAGGGCCATGCGGCCAACTTTAAAATGCTAATGCAAGCACAAGCTTGAAATGCTAATTCCTTATGCGACCATGCAAAGCTAATGCAAGCACAAGCTGGCAAGCTAATTCCTTATGCGGCCAGCAACTCATATGCGGCCAGCAACTCATATGCGGCCAGCAACTTTGGAATGGCCAGATGCGGCCAAGTTACTGTATGCAAGCAAAATTCTACTGCATTAAGTACTAATGCATTAAATGCTAGGCTAATGCATTAAATGCTAGGCTTGCTAATACATGCCTTAAGAATATGCATGCGGCTGATGCTTGCTAATGCATTAAAATATACAAAGGCCATGCGTTAAAAATAGGCTTGCTAATACATGTAGTAAAAATATGCAAGGCCATGCGGCTAACATTGTGTTGGCCATATGCGGCTGACTTTGTGTTCCATGGAAGCAACTGCTAAAAGCATGCAATTATTAAATGCTAATGCCTGAGGCCATGCGGCCAAGGCTAATAATTAATGCTCATGCGGCTCAGAGCTAAGAATGCTCATGTGGCTCAGCAACTCAATGTTGCATGCGGCCAAAGTACAAATTAATGGCTCCCACAGAGAACATGTCCCTAAAAAATACCATGGCCTCCATGCTCCTCCAAACAACATTAGGAACCCAAATCCAAACTTCCGTAGGTCAAATTTGGACAAAATAGAATTCTCTACAACATGGAACCATCAACTAGCAAAAATATGCAAGTTGATAGATCAAAACTCCTGAAAACCGAAAATACCACAAAGCTATATCTACAAGAAATTAACCATGAAAATGAAAAACGCTAAGTACTAAAGTGGGTTAGAAACACATGATGAAGACAATGGAACAATAAAAATGGGCTTCCTCCATGAAGCAAGATGTACTTGCCTAAACCTTCCACTCTCAAGTTGGTGGAGAAGTAATGGTACGGAAGAAGAAGAATTAATAAGGAGAGAGAAAGTTTTGGTGGGATATAAATAAGGGTGGTGGAAGGTGGAGTGGGTTGACAACAAAATCGAACCAAGCCCAAACAATCCGAACCGAACCGAGTTAAACCAATCAATGAAATGCCAAAACAAATCAAGCAGGGAGACATGCAATATGAGTCAGATACGTACACGTATTCCAAAATATGTTATACGAACAATGGTCATTACACCGGGGGTTGGGGTACATTACTCCCACGACTACTTTAGAGAGTTCAGAACCGGAGGCTCCGCTACACTCGCATTCTTCCTGTTCTTCAACCTGGGATTCTGATACCAGTATAGGCCGGGACCTCTAGAAGATACTATCCGTCAACATGGTTTCCACAAACAATCCCGTAAAGGAAGAAGCGCAGGCACTCAATTTCTTCGAAGAGGAGCCATGGGCTCAATGCCTTGGCTCTCAGTAGAAATGGCGTTTCGAACAGCGAGAGCCTCCCACGAGGACGGACGAAGTCGTCCCGATCGACTTAGGGGATGAAACTTTCCCTAAACCCATCTTTGTCAGCAAATCCTGAAAGAAGACGACAAAGATTCTCTGGTACAGCTGGTCCGGAAGTATATAGGTGTCTTTGCCTGGAGCTATGAAGATATGCCGAGTTAGCACTACAAGAATAAGGGCTTTTCTTGACGGTGATTCCCCATCAAGAAATGGGTATCTTGACGGTTGCAGATCCGTCAACTAGGCCGATGTCAAGAAAAGACCCCTCCTTTTCTTGACGGTCGCTGACATGGCTTTTCTTGACGGTATTTGGCCGTCATATTAAGTAGTTTTTTTGACTATTTTTAGCCGTCAAGATAGCAGTTTTTAGAAACCGTCAACGTAGGTAAAAACTTTTCTTGACTCCGGCCTAGATGACGACCTTTAGCCGTCAAGAAAAGCATTTGTTTTGACGGACAAAACCCATCATGAAAAGTAGTAATTCACGGCTATTATAGCATGATATGAATTAAAGTTGACGTTCGACAACCGTCAAGAGAAGCTATCCAAAGTACCATCAAGAGAAGCATGCCAAAATTCTGTCAAGAATTATATAATATCAATCAACCACACATAATATCAATCCAGAAGTTACACACAACAAATTACTATAAAATCCAAAGTTTATATTAACAAACTGTATTGTTCATACAACAAAAACTTCCAACACAAATCCCAGCACATGTATTCTTCACTTGTCCAACCACAACATAATCCAACCATAAAGTACACATCCCATATTTGTTGTTTCCATACCACTTAAATATCCAATCCACAAACATCCATCACTTGTCTCCACAAAACAAAACCCACCAACACTATAAAAATAAAACAAAAAAAGTAGCAAACCATATCGGAGCACATCCCTAGCCATATCCATAGCATTCCCCTATTCACAGCATGCATGCACCTTTATTTTTCAGCAAGTTCCTGAGAGAACAAGAACACAAAGTATCAACTCAGTATTATAAAATCTGAAGGCTAGCTATATTGAAAAAGTTAAAAGTTAGAAAGAAATAGCTCACAAAAACTTCTAAGATGCACTACGATATCCTTATTTGACTGGTGATTTCCATTCAGCAAGCACTTTGATTGCCCAAACAAGAAATTTTTTGAAGCATTAGAATATTTAGTTTGACTTAATGAAAATAATAATTTCTTCCTTACAGACTAGCAACAATACTTTCATAATCCTATAGTTGTTGAGTTTGTGTGGTATCTGGGACCCTTATATCACCTACTTAACCCCAAAGGGCATGAAGTCATTTATTTGGAAAAAATCCCTTTGAGCATTCATATTGGAGGCCAGTGACTAAAACTCAGATAAGTTATTTAACAAGTACGAGTGCTCACCTTACTTGCCTCCATGAGGATTGATACTCAACCCAAAAGACCCCTAAATCCCTGATACCACTATACCTATCACATACTCAACCCAAAAGACCAAAACTGATACATAAACCCAAGACCTGAAGCCTCTGAACTAGTTTAGGATATCAGATATCTACTATAACATTCAAATCAGAAATCATCCTAACTAACATATCAATATATATACCTTCATATGAAATTAACTATACAACTAATCTATTGATACCTCAAGCTAACACTCTAACATCTAAAGCTAACCCCAAACTCTGGTACAAACTAACATCTAATAAATCTGATACTAACCTCACATCCATGATACACAACTGTTTCTTTGATACGTACAATAGAACTCCAAAGCCAAACTCTGAAACACAATCCCCTCTCTAGATATCCTAAGCCCAAAACCAATGGCCAACTGCCATGCATTGCTCCTACTGCTACTGCTACTGCTACTGCTACTGCAAGCTACTGTTGCTGCATTTGCTATTACAAATGCTCAAGGAGCCTGCTGCTGCAGCTGCTGCATGCTACTGCTCTGCTAATGCAAAAAAAGGCAATGGCCAAGGCAAGCCAATGCTTGCTGCAACACCACGGCAAACAATTGCCTTGGCAAGTTGCTGCTGCCTGGGCTATTGCCGCTGCTTGCATTGCTTCTTGCATTGCAATGCAATACAAGCCCAAACCGGCCTGCAAGCTGCCAGTTAAAGCCAAGGCAATGGCCGATATAATCCATCATCAAATAACATGGAAAAATAATAATCCACTAATACTCAACAAAATTATAACATAGAAAAAAAAATAACCTGGACATAGAAATTGATAGATAAAGTATAGGCTCAGAGTCTAGTAAAGGCTTCTTGAAAAATATTTTAAACCCCAATGTGCAGCCAATAAACAATTCGTCCCATTATGAAATTGATACTCCAAGTTATACTGATACTCACAAATTTTAAATGTGGTATCAGTACCCAAAAAATTAGCTCAATGTGTAAAATATATCAAAAATTTATACCGATTGCTCGAGGAAATGAAGGATCAAGGGATCGAACTTACTGTTGTGACATTCAACATGATAATTGATGCTCTGTGTAAAGAAGGAATGGTTGAAAAAGTTTATAAATTATTAGATGTGATGATTCAAAGAGGTTTGGACCTCGATGTAGTACCATACAATACCTTAATGGATGGAAATTGCTTAATATAAGGCCATGGAGTCTGGCAAACTTGGTTTAAAAATATCCATATAGATGTCCTAGCAAAACTATGCATCGAAGCTGATACACCATGTGTTCTTATCATGCAATAAAAAAATAACTTTGCCCATAGAACAAATGCATTCTTAGTTCTCACAAGGGGCACGTATTTTCGGGTTTTTAAATAGAACCAAAACAAGTTAACATTAAGTTTCTAGATCTCTATGTTAGCGTACCATCAGATTTGTTTAGTATGTATAATAATTTGTCAACGCTTCTTTAAAGTGCAATTGCATGATAGGATAGAAAAACAAACACAACTCTATGATGGCTGATTAACATTAATTTTGTTAAAAGCAAAGAATCAAAGAATAGATGAGATAATCAAATAGCAAAGGCAGTAGTACCATATGGAATCCTCTGCCAATAGTTCGATGCCAACCAACGAAACTACCAGAACCATCCCCAGAGGACTAAAAAATCTGTAGTCACATAGACTCTTCATGGTGAGCAAGCACATGTATAAGCTATTCCTAAGAAAAATGACTTCATTCGGAATATTCATATGTTACTCAACTTGTTCATGCAAGGAAAAGAGGGAGAACATTACTTGATTGGAAGCCTATTTGGTTACAGCGAATTGGAACTTGGAAGATCATAAATTTCAGTTCCAGAATTGAACCACTCCAAAGACTTCAGTACTTTTGTTATACAAAAGCAGAAAACAAATTCCTAGAATCTAATGAATATTATGTGCAGATCTTGTGGGCAAGTAAGGATATTTGCTTGGCTTCGAAATTAAAATATGAAAGAAATAAGCTATATGATCTCATCAAAATTTCATTAAAAATAAAATAATATATACAATATTATATAGGTAAAGCAAGTATATGCTAACATATAAGAGATGAGTGCTGAAAAAGACTTACTTGTTAATGCAGCTGATACATTCACTTCAATTTGAGTCAATTTTCACTTCAAGATTATGTATTTTTTGCTAAGAATATGCATAACCAAGCAATTCAGATCATTTTTATGTTGTTGCTCCTTCCAATCTATTTTCTCCATATTGTTTTAGTCTGATACCATCCAATATTCATGCATACACACGAAAAAAATGAACTCAACATTTGAGAACTTCATAGCATCTAATAGTATAAAGAGGGATATATTTTCCATTCCACAAACTACCTATCCCTGTAGTCTCTGCAGCAGAGGCTGATGCACATATATGTGCATCCACTCCAGTTGCCTACTAAAGCTAATGATGATGCTTCAATTACCACTACTAAGCACATTAAGTGGACAACCAATGCTCCTCGAAGAAAGAAGTGGTTTACTAAGCACATTAAAGATTATAGTTAACACTTATCTTATACAAGCATTTCTTTGGAAATAATAACGTCACAGCAGAACATATAATGGGAAAATTTAAAGGGAACAGAAAAAAAATGAATGGAGGAGTTATACCTTTCGGCATCAACATTTATAGCCTTCAAGAAGGCGATTAGGGCATCGAGCGCATTCTCTTGCACCGGAGCATCGAATTCTCTATTGTCTTTCAAACAAAAAATCTATCAAACAAAAAATGATCAGTTATGCAAAGTTTTCCATCATCGACATCAGTTCTTACACATAAAAAATCCTAAAATTTCCAAACAAAGAATTTAAGAAAAACTAGGTCAATTTTGACTTCAAAAATGCAAAGTAAACACAAAAAATATCTTATCTCATATCTATTGTGGCACGACGGAGGACTTCCCAGAGAGGGAACCGCTACTTGTCATCGCTCGACACCGCCATCCTTGTTGAAGCGGATGCGATCCACCTTTCCCTTTTTGATATGATGAATTTTAGATCTTCCCTAAAATAAAACCAACTTCAAAGCCCTAAAATGATAAATTTTATAAATTTTCAGAAATTAAGAAATGGAACCAACTTCAAATCCCTAAAATAAAAAAATTCACAAATTTGTAGAAATCAAAAGAGGAAAAGTTTTTTTTTCATCTATATCATCAACATAACCCAAAAAAAGAAAGAAACCCTAATAAAACCCTAAGAAATGGTACCTCGTGTCCTCGAGGTTGTAGAAGCATGGAAAAGAATAGGAATTTCTATGCGGCCCAGAATCAACAGGAAACTTCATGTGGCTCAAAACCTGAGGAGTTTCATGCGGCTTAAAGTCCCTGGGAGCTTCATGCGGCTCAGAAAGCTTCATGCGGCTCAGAAATCTTCATGCGGCCTTATGCAGTTTGAAACCAGCCTAAACAGCTGGCCATAATTACTCTGACATAAAGGTGACAGCTCTGACAGAGACAACTCTCATGTGGCTCAGTCATGAGACAACTCTCATGCGGCTCGAGCATGGATCATCTCTCATGCTGCTCGGTTATGAGACGTCCTTCATGCGGCTCGGTCATGAGACGTCCTTCATGCGGCTCGGTCATGAGACGTCCTTCATACGGCTCGGTCATGAGACACTCTTTATGCGGCTCGGCTATGGGACAGTCCTTCATGCGGCTCAGCCAAGATACACCCTTCATGCGGCTCGACTATGGGACAGTCCTTCATGCGGCTCAGCCAGGATGCATCATTCATGCGGCTCGCCACAAAGTAGTAGTTGAGACACGTGGTAGAAATTGACCAAGTCTTAACAGTTCGGATTTAGTACAACAAACAGATCATGATCAATCTTAACCAATCCCCAGCTGCCTACTTCTCGAGGCACAGTTACAAGGATATGGCCCAAAATTAGCCACGTGGCTGTACACCCTATTACTCATGAATTCCTATAAATAGCAAGGTGATATTCCCTTGCATCCACAGAGAGACACACACAGAGAGATATACACACCCAGGCAGAGAGAAAGAGTATTTCTTTACCGGAGCAGAGGTTGCGTTCGATCGTCCAAGGAGTAAGGCAGAGTTGATAGCACTTTTTCGAGCCTCTACCGTCACCCCCCAGAATCAAAACTAGACAATTGTACTTAGATTGCTTTTTCTAGGTTTTGTTCCTAGGCTCTCTTTTGTACAAGCGAGTTTGTAATTGTGAGTTAAAGTTCAGTCCTCCTACAAAACTGTTCTGTTCTACGACAATCAATGGCAAACACGATGGCGACTCTGCTGGGGACTAACTTCTCCACTGCTGAGAAGTTGGTGACGCAATTGGACGCAGCCAAACTCGGCTCCACGCAACAGATACTGGTTTTCGCTTCGACCAGCAAATGTTTGAAGAGATGCTCTCCGACGGGAGCGCAAGCCCCATCCAGAAGTGAGCTATCCTAAAGAAGGCCCGCAGGCATGGAGGCCCAAAACCGTTGCCTCTCTCCAAGCTCTGGAAGAAGTATTCTCTGCTGCCCAAGACGACAAAAAGACTCACATGCGGCCCCACTTCAGGCCGCAGAGGAACCTACTGTCCCCAAGTCCGGCAAAGAAAAACACTACGATACGGGACTTGCGGTAGCAAATGGGAACTCTATGCGGTCCAGAAGGCCGCATAAGGGGCCAGCCGCATGCAAAAGGCTCATGCGGCCACCAATCCCAGCCGCATACAGAAGGCTCATGCGGCCACCAATCCCAATTGCAGGCAGAAGGCTCATGCGGCCACCAATCCCAGCGTATGCAAGATGCATATGCGGCCACCAACCTTAGCCGCAGGAAGATGACCTATACGGCATCCAATCCCAGCCGCCGGCCATCTGCCTATGCGGCTCGGGTTCAGTCTTCGACCGCCTCTCATGCGGTCCTGACATCAGAAGCTCCAATAAGAATGTGCCAGATTCTATGCGGCACAACTTGGACTCTTCCTACTATCACCCTCGGGTGCTAGAACGAAGAATTCTAGTGTTAGCCCAATGATTATATTATGTTTTTGAATATGGCTAATCAATTAAGTTTAACAAAATAATATCACTAATATTCATGTAATCACTATCATGTTGCTACTTAAAACTTAGCATTGTCCTTATGTTAGCATTGTCCTAATGTTCTATATCATATTGCTATGCTTGTATATATTGTTCTGTTTGTCTACATGTTCTTATAGTCATGCAGTAAGCATGATCAAAATTTTCTATATCATATGCTATGCTTGTATCATATTCTGTTTGTCTAACATGTTCTTATAGACATGCAGTACGCATGATCAAGTTTGTCAAACCAGGACACATGCAATAGAGAACTATTGATGGGCCAAAGACGGTGTTGGAGAAGCCTCCAAAAGGTATTCAGATTTTCAGATCTGTTTATCTTTGGACGACCACCGTCAAGGAAAAAGGCGTCTTCAAGTCTGCTCAAATATTTGAAGAAAGGGTCATCAAAGGGCTCTTAGTTTTCCTATTTCATCAATGTATTTTTTATATTTATTGAGTCTAGGAATACGATGTATACTGCATCGTACTGGCAAATAGGCTATCCAAGAAACGTTTTCAAAATACCCTTTTATTTTGAAAATAAGCCCACTTACAAAAGCCAAACACTTCCTAACTGCCTGACTTTTCAAAAAGCCCAAAAACCAGTTTGCAAAAACCTAATAGAACCCTAGCAGAACTCGGCCCGAATTCGGCCAGAGTTCGGTTAGTGAACGTGCTTTTTGAACTTGATCTTCCTGCAGTTACGGATCCCAACGAGATTTTTTCATAGAGTTCTGTCTGAATTCTGCCCGAATTCTGTCAGAATTCTGCTTTGGAAAAACTATAAATAGAGAATAATTTCGATCATTTCAACTCACTCATTCACTTTCATATCTCTTCTCTATAAGCCTACTACTTCTTCCAAAGTGTTCTGAGCTTTTATTTTCAAATCCCAAGCCAGTTACAATCCTCTAGTCGATTTGGCAGTGCGGTACGGTCTAGAAGTTTCAGAGTGGTGTAATCAGAGGCTTGATTGAAGTTAGACACTTCACAATTGAAGTTGGTCGAGTACTTCGGATCAAAGCTCGCGTTGTAGAAGTTGCAAGAACTTCGGATGAAAACTTGTGGTGATTTTCCTTAGTGGATTCAACTGGAAGCTAGAGTTCTTCCGACTGGACTAGTCCTCACAAGAGGGAAACAGTATACATCCTTGTGTTTGCGTTTGCTCTCTATTCTCTACTTTTTATTTACATATCTGTGATATATATATTATGTGATCTTGTTACTAATATTTTAAATAATTAATTTCTGCTACCTACTATCATTCAGCCCCCCTCTAGAGTATTGCGCTTTACAACTCATTCTACAATCGGTCCTACATCTAGGACTGCATGGGCTCGTCGAGCTCAGTCAGCTGTCCTAATCTCTAACCATCAGAGAGTCCCGCTAACTGTTATCGGGCCTCTGATGGAAAGTTGTACAGAACCGTCCGTGTCCAGCCCTGGCGGCAAACAGACAGGGTGGTTCCCAAGATCTGCCAACATTGATTGAGGGCAAGTGCTTTTACTAGCTCCGCATCAGTAAGAAAACATGATACCAACAACTCGTGCGCTCGAGATTCCCGGGTCCACAAAACGAGTATAAAGGTTGATCGAGATGTACTTGACTTGCGAGATGTGATTTTTACAAGTGCAAGGAAAGAGAAGAACATTGGTGTACAAAGAGTCCTTCCATGGACATCACTGTACTCAAGTCATTGTCAACTGCTGCTGCAACAAGATAGTAGTACAAGAGGACCGGCAGTCCGTCTTCCAACGACTGTAGCAGCCAGGACCGGTCCACCAACAAGCTCGAGGAATGATATGCTTCCTTTCGCCTCATGTAACTCTGCCCGGAAGGTCCCTATCGGCAAAGGAGGGAAGAAAATAAATACCTCCAGCCCGACAATTTCAACCAGCACGGCCAAGAAACTTAATCTAAGCGGTTGTCCACAGCTGTCACAGGAGGAGTTTATCAAGGTATCCGCTCAAAGATGAAATCTTCAACACTTGGAGATTCGTCATCTACATTCCTTAGGATAGTTGAAGCTGGGGGTAGCACTCCTCGAAACATCCACAACAATCCGGTATTTTAAGAAGATGAACCAGGGGAAACAATCCCCCAACAGACTCAGACGTCCCTGAAACGTCCACAAGAGCCAAGACGAGGCAACTCTTATGCAGGGGGTGGCACTTCCTCCAAGTCCGAACCAGAGAAGAATTTTCTACATACCCCGATGACTTCTCTATGCGAGGTATAATTCAGATGGCACATCTTCTATAGTTCCTTCTACTTCTCCTCATGTGAGAACGACATTTATGACTGAGAATGATCAAGACGGTCCAGTGAACGACAGCACCTCGACACTATCGAGGCCATACTTCTACCTTGGTTAAGTCAATGGAGATCAAGACAGCTACTGGCTCTCCAAGGAAGGACACCTGGCCACAAAAGCTTGATCCCGTCAATGCAGACTCAAACACAACCACGCCAACCCCGGGCGACAATCCACCCAGAATGTCGGCTCCTACTGCTGCAGAAGAGGCTAGGGAGGTGAGAAGAGAAGTCCAGGAGCTCTGAGCAATGTTTTACGCCCGAGAAACCTCTCAGGACCTCAGGATACGACAGCCGTATCCCGCTGCATGGAGAGATGTCCCTTTCCCTCTACGATACAAACCATTCAACATCAATCCCTATGACGGGAAGACCTCTGCAAGCCGGTACATGACCTACTTCGAGGTCACAACAGACCATCTGCCGTATGACAACGCCATCCTCACGAGGTTGTTCATTGGGGCATTAGAGGGGGTCGCGTTCGATTGGTACCGCAACTTGCCAGATAACTGCATCTATTCCTTTGCCGCTTCAAACATATATTCTTGGAGAGGTTCTATGAGGTGGGACAAGATGTGACAATGTCAACCCCATGGACATTGTTCAGAAGAAACAGAAGAAAAAGAATTACATTGAGCGGTTTCGCCAAACTGCGAGGAAATTGCCCTCCGGTAACCCGAACTCTTCTTTAATTGAGATTTGCCAAAAGAGGCTGCTCCCCACAATCAGTCTCTGGATGGGCGAAAGTTAATTTGAGGATTGGAAGACCTTCATCATCAGCGCCACTAGTACAGAAGCAAAATTGATGAAGGCTCGTCAACTGGGATTGCATATCTCGGATGGAGAGGATAAGGGCAAACGCCCTAATACCAACAACAACAACGGCGGTAGTTCCTCTAACAACTGAGACACCAAAGGCAAATAGGCTATGGTGGTCGATACAGCCTAGAAGCTTGAACCAAAGCAGGCAGAGAAGCAGTGGCCTCAGGTGACTTACTTCTTTGAGGATAGCCATGTCAAGCCCATCTTTGACATGCTCTTGTGAGGAGATAGAATTCAGTTCCCTCTGCCGAGACGTGAACCTCGACTTGCAGAGATGGAGAGCCCGAAGTACTGTCACTTCTACCGCTACGTCCACAATGCTACTCAAGACTGCTTCCAATTGAAGCGGTACATCCAGAACCTCATCGATTCCAAGGCTCTGGCCATTGCTTTCGAGGAGGTAACCATGGCAGCCAACATGGTGTCAGTCCAATTCGGCAGCTTCCCTCCAACGAAGACTCAAGATGGCGTAGTACCTATCCCCCGGGCAACAATGGAGGTCACAATCTTTCACCTTCTCGAGACTAGATGACTCGGCTGGTGCCCCTTACTACGTCAAGAGGGAAGGCCATGTGGGTCCACCCGGACTTGGTGCCTGAAGTAACTCAGTCAGCATCATCCCTTACTGGTATTAAGAAGGGCGGGAAGACTAAGTCCCGCCACACAATCTCAGCTGGTGTCAAAGAAGCGACAGCTGTCGTTACCCTCTGGTGCACAATCTTAACCCATACCGGGTAACTCAGCTGAAGAATGTCAGTCGGCCACTGCTGATGCCCCAGGACCTTCTCAGCTTCTGCCGGCCGACAAGCCTAAGCCAAAGGAGACCCGCTTTGACAAGCCGCTCCGTAAAGACACACCTTAGGGACTGGAGAGGCCCTACAATTTTGACATCTTAGCACAATTGGCCAACACACCAGCCAAATTGTCATTATATGAGCTCTTGAGACTCTCCAAGGATGTTCGATTCGTACTGAGCGAAGCACTCCAGAATTTTGACGCTTATTTGGCTCAGGTCGAGCTTACAGGGGAGAGCTCGCCAGCGGATCTCCAGGACAGCGCTTGTATAGGTGCAATGCCCAATATTGTGTTCACTCTTCATGATATGCTCATCAAGACCAACCTGCACGATCGCCCTCTGTATTACACTGGATACGTCGGCGACATCAAGGTAGATCGGATGCACATTGATCCCGATTCTTCAATAAGCATCATTCCGAAGAGCTTGCTTCACCTCCTGTACATCCCTATGCATCGGCTGACACCTACCAGCACCACCATCAGCGGTTTCAATTCCGGGAGAAGCTATCCTATTGGGAAGATTTGCCTGAAATGTCAAATTGGCGACCTTCAGTCGGAAGTGACTTGCTATGTCATAGACGTAGATACGTCCTACAACATTCTCTTAGGGCATCCATGGATACACGATTATATGATCGTGCCCTCCACATTGCAGCAGTGCTTCAAATATGTCGACAAGTACGGCTTCGTAAAAACAGAATTCGTCGACATCGATCCCTTCAAAGGGATCGAATCCTACTACTCGGATTCCTGCTTGTACGAGAAATCGAAAAGGTACCTGATCAAAGAGGATGCTCAAGAGCACGGAGGCAACAATGGGATCAGAAGAACCTCTGAAGATCCATCTCCAGCCCCGAAAACCAAGCAGAACTGTACCTCTTGTAGCCACTCTGTGTAAAGAGGCAACTAGTCTCTCTGTGCTCACTCACAAAAGGAGCAGATGGTTATCCGACTTCCAAGGTCTAGCCAAGGGCCGAGACCTACTGTGGAGCCACTGACAATCAGACTGCCAAGAGTCGGCCAACAAAAATCAGAAGAGATCAATCCTTTTGTTAAGCCGATGATCATTCGTCTTTCCAGGACAAGTCGACAGCCAAGCGCTAAGCCAGGGACCGCTAGTGAGCCAACGACTCCACGTCCAGCACAAAGCGCTAATCCAGGGATCGCTAGTGTGACAACGACCCCACGTTCAACACCACCAGTGGGACCTTTGACGATTAAGTTTTCCAGGTCATCCTCCCAATCTTCATTAATACAGGGGGTAGCTGAAGAGGAGTTAGAGCTACCCAAATATGTAGCTGTACACACTGATGTTCCTTCTGCTAATGATGTAATACCACCAGAAAAGATACCATATTTTATCAATAATGGGCTATCTTTGAACTACCTCGAGCTTAACAAGCTTCGTGTAATGTATGCTATGGAATACGGTATGGATATCAACTTACACACACAAGTGACGAATGTCTATACCACGAACCAACTTCCTCCCGTGGAAGGCGCTTGCTTCATAGTCAAAGGAGAAGATCATCCAATCATTTTCGGCCGAAAGAATGGTCAACAGTCCTTCAGGCCAGAGGAAGTCGATCTCGAACCCGACACTGGGAGACTGCCTCTTTATTTGTATAGCTCTCGATCTAAGTACCTCATACAAAAATAGGGGTATGATATGGAGACTACACCAGGCTTGAACTACGGCACCGGCCGGTGATTACCTTTGCAATTGCCAGTCTCGGCTGGAAAACTACGAGATTATTATAGCAAGACCAGACGTGGTCTAGGCTATGTTACACCTGTAATAACTCCTGAGAGCTCGGATGAGGAATGCGAATGGCATTCACATTCGACTGGATCACCCACTTCCGATTCGGATGTCAGCATCGGGAACGTACTCAGGCAAGCTTGGTCTGTCAACATGGCATTTGCTGACGCCTACGAAGAGGATGAAGACGTACCTGAACTTTTTGAGTTATAGCCTTGGATCCAACAGGTAGATGCACATTGGAAGAAGCGTTTCGAACAAAGAGATCCCTCTACCGAAGACGAGGTTATACAAGTTGACATTGGCGATGAATCCTCTCCAAAGCCAATCTTTGTTAGTAAAAGTCTGACATGAAGAGCGAGAGTCGCTATTGCAACTCGTTAGAGAGTATATTGACGTGTTTACCTGGAGCTACGAAGATATGTCAAGGCTAAACCCCGAGGTTGTACTCCATAAACTTAACATTCATCCGGACGCAAAGCCGGTCAAACAACAACAACGACGGTTCTACCCAGACATCATGAACTCTATCGAAGCTGAGGTCAACAAACTAATAGCCAACGATTTCATCCGTGAGGAACAACATCCCGACTGGGTCGCCGATATAGTATCGGTCCTCAAGAAGAAAGGAAAGATCCAAATTTGCATCGACTTCCGGAATTTGAACGAAGCATGTCCTAAAGATGAGTTTTCTCTTCCTATTACGGACATAATGATTGACAACATATGTGGCTTTGAGCGCATGTCGTTCATGGATGGCTTCTTAAGATACAATCAAATCAAGATGTTTTCTGACGACGAAAAGCATACATCATTTCGAACGTTGATTGGCGTGTACTGTTACACAGTCATGCCCTTTGGTTTAAAGAATGCCGACGCCATATATCAACGAGCTATGAGTGTCATCTTCAGAGATCACCTGCGTAAGACAATGGAATGTTACGTCGACGACATCGTCGTCAAAAGTCGCTCTAAGGAAGATCATCTGCACGATCTGAGGACAGTATTCGACCTGATACGAGCACACAACTTGAAGATGAATCCCACCAAATCCTTCTTGGGTGTATCCAGCAGAAAATTATTGGGTTTTATCATTATCGCCCAGGGAATCCATATAGACCCTGAGAAGACGAAGGCAATCATGGAGATGGGTCCCCCGAGAAATCTTCGAGAACTCAGAGGCCTTCAAGGAAGGCTAGCTTATATCAGGAGGTTTATCTCTAACCTCTCCGGGCGATGTCAACCATTCGCACACCTCATGAAGAAAGGCGTCTCCTTTGTATGGGATGAGGAGTGCCAACGTGCCTTTGACAACATTAAAGAATATCTCTCGAATCCTCCAGTCGTGGTGGCCTCGGTTGCTGGAAAGCCATTTTTTGCTTTATGTACGAGCGATGGAGCATTCCCTCGGTGCTCTACTAGCACAAAACAATGATGTAGGGCACGAACAAGCTATCTATTACCGCAGCCAAATGATGATAGGGCCGGAGCATAGATACACCGTCGTGGAAAAGGAATGTCTCGCCTTGGTGTTCGCTATTCAGAAGATGCGACACTATGTTACAGGACAGACCATCCACGTTATATCAAGAGTTAACCCCCTCAGGGTTCTTATGACCAAACCAGGTGCACTCAGCTCTCGCCTTGCTACCTGGGCGATATTATTGTCCCCCTACGACATGATTTTTGTCCCGCAGAAGGCTGCTAAAGGTCAAGCTCTGGCAGACTTTTTAGCGACCCATCCAGGTTCGAAATCAACCAGAATATATGAAGAGATCCCGGACGAGGTCGCCAATTTAAATATGGCTTTCCATGATACCGTCTGGCGAATGTTCTTCGATGGTGCTTCAAGAACCGGGCCCAAGGAAAATATCGTCGTTGGGGTCAGAGTGGTACTGATTTCTCCCTCTGGCTTGGTGATCAATCAGGCATATTCCCTCACGAAACCTTGTTCAAACAACGTGGCCGAGTAAAACGCCTTGGTTATCGGCCTCCGACTTGTAAAGAAACTGGGGGTAGAGTACCTGGAAGCATATTGCGATTCACAGTTAATCGTCATTCAGATCCGGGGCTCATATGAAGTTTGTCATGAAGACATGATCCCCTATTATCAAATAGCAATCACCATCATTACGTCCCTGAAAGGGTTCTTCATAGAACATGTTCCAAGACTCCGGAATATTGAAGCCGATGCCCTAGCAGGACTTGGCGCTTCTCTGGCGGTTCTAAATCATACTCATCATTTGGTTGACATAATAGGCCATGAATTGGTCTGTCCTAAGAAAAACGTACAATTTGCTGTGAGTTATTCTGCCCTGACGCTCGACGAGACACGGGACTGGAGACTTCCATTTATTGACTTCGTAGTCTATGGTATCTTGCCGAAAAACCCGAAAGAAGCCACTTCTATTAGAAGACATTCTCTCAGATTCTTCTACGATACAGAGACAAAATGCTGTATCGACGATCCTATGATGGATTACTGCTCTGGTGTTTGTCAAATACAGAAGCCAAAGAGGCCTTGCGCGAAGCTCATGATGGCGTTTGCGGGGCCCATCAACCTGGCCCAAAATTGCAAGATCGCCTTCGCCGGATAGGCTATTGCTGGCCTACGATGGTAGCAGATGTAATAGACTATGCAAGAAAATATAAAGCTTGTCAGGTCCATACAAATTTCATACACCAAACATCCGAATTCCTGCATCCGACGGTGGCATCCTGGCCATTTGAGGCATGGAGAATGGACATTATTGGTCCAATCACCCCGCCTTCAGAGGATACCGCTTCATACTCGCAATTACAGACTACTTCTCCAAATGGGCAGAAGCTGTTCTGCTTGCAGAAGTGAAGACATCAAACGTGATAAACTTTGTCAAGGATCACGTCATCTATCGTTTTGGACTGCCTCGAAGGATCATCCACGACAATGGTCTGCAGTTCACGAGCCATACATTTTATCGGTTTTGCGACAAACACCGAATTCAGAATATTGCTTCAATACCGTACAACCTGGCGGCTATTGGTCTGGCTGAAGTATTCAACAAAACAATAATCAAGCTTCTCAAGAAGTTCGTATCCTCAAACAAACGCGACTGGAATGAAAAGCTTGGCGAATGCTTATGGGCGTACCATACTATAGTCCGGACAGCCACTGGGAACACACCATTCTCTCTGGTATACGGAAGTGAGGAAGTTCTCCCCTTGGAAACTCAAATTCCCTCGCTCCACATCGTCCTCACTTACCGATTAACGACGGATGATAATTACCGTCGTCGGCTACAAGAATTGGAGACATAAGATGAGAAGCGTCTGCTAGCTCAACAACGAATCGAGCTTTAACAAGCCCGCATCTTTGGAGCCTTCAACAAAAAGGTCAAGCTAAGAACATTCCAAGTAGGCGATCTCGTCTTGGCAGTTCGGAGGCCGATGGTTATGACTCACAAAACCACCGACAAGTTCCAACCCAAATGGGAAGGCCCTTTTATCGTTGAGGTCGTATTCTCCAATGGTACATGCTGTCTCGCAAAGCAAAATGGAGACATGCTCATGATGCCCATCAATGGCAAGTTCCTGAAGAAATATTATGTCTAAACGACACCCTCTGAATCAACCGAATTATTGAGTTATGTACCCTTAGGTACCGCTGAACTTACACTCTGGTCACTCCAAATGAATCCATATCGCATCTTCTGGGTAGTAAGTCATGTATGATCATACTTCTGAACGTCCTTCCTACAAATCTATTACCCGTGCTTTCAGTGCATAAAAAAGGGTAACAGGTCTACAAAATTCCCGAAACAGCCACGTCGATGTCACCTCTGAATTGTTTCTCTTCCATCACAAACAAATTACCTCTTACGTAGAACTTCCACGTCCATATTACCTCTGAGTTGTTCTATGTATTCTTCATTGAGTCCACTCCTGCCACGTCCTTTTTACATCTGAGTAGGAAGTCTCCGTTGTAAAACCATCATATTTATCACGTCCTCATTACCTCTGAGTAAGTATGTTGGTTTTCTCTTGACTTATTATCCGTACCCAAAACCAGGGTACGCCAAGGGTAATAGGCCCATAAATGTCCACAGTTGACCACAAATGTCCACAGTTGACCACAAATGTCTGCAGCTGACCACAAATGCTGTACTAGGTCCTCTGGTACATGCGCCTCTTTTCTCACCTTCACATGCCTCTGGAGCCCAGCTGTTCCATGGCATTCTTTCATCCAATACCAAGAACTTCTATGTCCGCCTTACCACGGAGTCGTTCTAGGTGTCTCTATCGAGCTTATTATCCATATCTAAAACCAAGGTATGCCAAGGGTAATAGGTCTACAGAAAGTCCCCCAGTGGGGCAAATACCATAACACCAAAAGTAATTATACGAACACAACAGATACCACAAATAAAGGATGAAGTAAAACATACTCATTCATTTTAAAATCAAAGTACTATATTTTTTGGGACCACGTCCCTGTTGAAAAGTAGGGGAACATAATAATGAAAGAAAGAAAAAGCCGATTATGGTTCGGCGACACACAATTCTCGGAGCCGGGCTTTCAGCTTGGTCGTCGACCGCTAAATCCTCAGCGTGGCCCGGTGCTCAGCCTCTTGAGTCAACCTCTCTGTATCCTCCAGATGCGCATGTGCCTGCCAACCATCTTCAAGTTTCTTCAGTGCACGCTCCAAGGCATCAGAGGTTCGGGTGACCTGGTCGTCTCCCGAAAAATTAGCTCATTATCTTTGCGGGAAGCCTGGAGCTCAGATTCTAAAGAAGCCAATTTACTCTAAAGCTGGAGGATCTGTTCGTTGGTATCGGCTATCCTACGAGAGGCGGCCTCTTCTCGAGCGATACAGTCCTCTCCTCTGCAGCTTAGCTGATCGTACTTCAGAGACAGATCTCGAAGGTCCTTCACTAGAGCAGGCTTGGACGTATCTCGTACCGTCCTTACCTTTTCCATGGCTGTTATAAGGAAGGCGCGCTCCTGATCTATTGCTAAAGACAGATCGACCTGCCGCAGTCCTTAAAACTGAGCCACGAGCTGATCAGTTTCTACTAATTTAGGATCCAACAGCTCGACCATCCCTGCCCCGCCGAGGAGTGTTCTGAGGAGTTCAATTTGACCGCGGGCACATTGACGAGCCAATGCAAAAGATGTCCCCTCTTCAGAGCAGCCTCGACCTCTCATTTCAGATGGCGGTAGAAACTATCAATCACGTCCTTCGACAATTCATCCAGGACTTCCGAAGAAGACGGTATCAAAGGAAGAGTAGCTGGCAAAGTTGTAGACGGTTGTGAGGAAGATGCACCCGAACTTGATGCCCCTATCACTAGGGAAACAAGTTTCGAGCGATAGGACGCCTGAATAGCAGTCATCTCCTCCTCCACAGCCCGAAGGATCCGGAGACTTGGCAGGACAGAAAGGTCGACCTCCGGTGTTGGAGCCACATGAACCAAGGAGGGTACAGGGACCATTTCTCCCCACCCCGGTCGTCCCGCTGCTTATCCTCCTGAACTCGATCCGACAAGAGGTCCCTCGATATGAGTTGGAGGAGGAGGAGGCATAATTTCTTCTACCAGATCCCCTCTGGTGACTTCCCCCCCGATGATGTCCGCCGTCGGCAGCGAAGGAGCAGGACCTGTATGTCCAGAGCAACCATCGATCAACTTAACCCGAAGGATATGAAGATAGAGCAAATGAACCTCCTCACTAGTTAAGACATGACATAGCTTACCAGGGGAGGGTTGCTGAAGCTGAGGCTCACTCACAGCCACCGTATCCTCTTCAACGGCGACACTTGAGCCAATTGCAAACTGCTTCCTCTGCTCCAGTCGTCCCGGAGGTGGATACAATTGGGTTAGCATCAACCGGCTGAGGTTCAGCAACCTCGAGGATTGGTTCAGTATAGCCCACATCGCCCCGGGTTGAGATGTCAGCAGCAGGAGGAATCTCAGCCGTCGCCGGGACGACCCTGGTAGAAGTAAGCTCGACAGTCATAGCACTAATTAAGGCGGCTAGAGCCAGGTCAACCTCAGAGGCGGTAGCCAGCTTTGAGGAGTTCACTTCTTCCGACGCCTACAAAGAAAAAGAAAATGATCAGATTATATTTTAGAAAAAAAGAACAAAAAAGGGGGATCGTAACTCGATTCACCTCCGAAACGGTGTCGGCGTCCTCACTTCTCTCCCTAATGATCGGCCCGCGAGGCTTGATCGCAGCCCGTTTTTGGGAGTAAGCCATGCCGTCGACAGAGAATGCATGCCTGCTACATTTTCGTGAAGGACTAGGCACAACAGGGGGCTGATCTGCCACCAAGTCATCTGCAGGAAGAAGAGGCAAGTTATCAGGGTCATCCTCTTCGTCCACGTTGGTAGAGTCCGAGTCAGACACATCAACTGTCCTCCCCTTCTTGGTCCTTGGCTACTCCTCCAAGCCAGTACCAACAATGAAGCTGTACTTGGGTCAAAATCTCTTGGGGGCTGATTCACCATAACATGGTATAAGGCTGCCATGTATAAAATATGTTCCGACTCGTTAGCATCGGGAACGGAGAAGGTGGCACGGGTGTGAACCGCGCTATAGTAGTGCCAAGCCCAGATGCCGTCAAGGACACTACCCTCAAAACCTAGACAGGAGCTAGGATTGTCCAAGAACATCTGACTGTACCCAAATTGTCGGAAGAATCGACTGGGTAAGTAAGGCTCCAAAAATACGGAGTTACGGTTGCGATACACCAGATGTGTAGGACGAATGTTCTGTAACCAGAGGAGCATCTTCTCGGGCAAGAATTTGGGAGACACAGCACCATCAAGATGCACGGCTTTTACTTTTTCATCAGTGAAATGAGGAACAGACATGAAAAATGAGTATCTGTCCACTCGTGCCAACGCCATCCGACAGGCGGGCATGGTGGTGTACTCCCAGGACATGCGACGGTACTGATAGATGAAGGCAACATCAGCAGTCACGTCATCCTCCGGGCCAGGCCTCATCAAAGACTAGTAATGCATCAACAGCCACCCCATCAGATAATGGTAGGGCAGCTCGATTCGTTCAAAGTCTTTCGCCGTATCGCGAGCAATTACTTTGGACAAGAAGGCGCGGAGGCCACGATATATGCTGCATACCATGGCAGGGAGTAGATCTAGTCTGGCCCCAAAGACTAGCTTCACCGCAGGAAGGATCAGGTTACGGCTGATTCTCTCAATAGTACCAGCCCCTCCCGAAACTACACAGTTCTGCAGCCACAACATCAGAAATACCGCCAGGAGAACCTTATCAGACCTCTTCTGGGTATCCTGATAAAAGTAATTAAAGAGTCAGATTGGCTCCCAAATCTGTCACCCGTGGTTTTTACCCTCTTGGCAGTCGACACCTGGTTCTGCACCTCCTCCTGGGTTCGAGGACGTCGGAGGGAAACCCGGCCTGAGGTGCCTAGCTCAAAAAGATAGCTGAGCCAGGTCTTGGTATGAGGAAGGTTCCCTTCCGAACTATCGTTCTTCTTCTTTGATATCTGTTGACACGTACTATGGTGACATAGTAGTTCCCGGTAAACAGCCACAAAGCCCGGGAACCGTTGCTCCAATTCCTCGAATTCTTCGTTCGTAGGGGTATACGTTTCAAAAACTTTTCTCCCCAGGGCAGCTTAGAGACTTCACGCATCTCGTAGAAAGTGAGTCCGATCTCCCCTCCAGGTGTAAAGAAGTCCGTACGACGGTTGTACATCTCAAGAAGAGCCATGAACAGCTTCTTGTTTATGGACAGACCATAACAAGTGCCCCGTATGACATGATAAAGACCAATTTCGAGCAGGAGATCCTTGTATGTCCGCAAGATCCACAAGGTCATATTGATCCATGAAGGAGTGGGGTTCATCCAGTTCAGCAGTGCCAACCGACCAGTGGGATAGGACCCCTTCTGAACAAGCTGGTTCATAAAAGTGTCAGCTTGGAAGAACCGGAAGTTGGGACCCTACACATTTATGAAACTGCTCAGGGCCAACCCCATCACAGAGCGGCTGATATGTAGCTTGCTTGCAACTACCAACCTCGATGTTTTATTATAATGAATATCACCCACGAACATCCTCTGCTGGCTCAGAGTTAGGGAGTCGGCCATTTTCCTGTCCATTGGCAGCATGTTGAATCAAGACAGCGGGAAGTGACGCTCCATCTGAGGAATGTGGATCGCCATCCCGTTGGAAGAAAAACTCCAACTTTTAGATATATCTAGAATGCTGGAATTCTTCATAGTTAGGGCATCTCCAAAGAGGAACGCGGGTTTCAGATGTGTGCCCCCTAATTTCTCCGAGTTCATCATGCCCGAAAGAAAGAAGAAGGAGATTGGTTTTTGATATTCCTCAGCCTCTCCTCAGGTTGATCTTTAGTGATTTAGGCTGACACATAATCGACCACATGGTCGAACCTTACACCCGCAACAGACTGAGCTTGACCTACCAAAAGTTCCTCCGAAGGATTGACCGGCAACTTCACTGAAAAAAGACAAAAGAAAGAAGTCAGGAGATAGCCAGAAAAAAAACCACTTAATGTCTTCTGAGCTTATGCGGCTCTGTTAGGTGGGTCTTCATGTGGCCCAGTTCATAAGGTGCTTGTGCGGTCATGAGACAACTCTCATACGGCTCGGTCATGAAGCAACTCTCATGCGGCTCGGTCATGAGACAACTCTCGTGCGGCTCGATCATGAAGCAACTCTCATGCGGCTCGGTCATGAGATAAGTTTCATACGGCTCGGGCATGAAGCCACTCTCATGCGTCTCGGCCATGAAGCATCTTTCATGCGGCTCGGTCGTGAGACAACTCTCATATGGCTCGACCATGAAGCATCCCTCATGCGGCTTAGTCATGAGACATCTCTCATACGGTTCGGACATGAAGCATACCCCATGCGACTCAGTCATGAGGCGTTCATGTGGCCCATACTACACAGCTTATGTAGATTCATCATACTGAACTTGAGCAGTTCAATCAAGACAAAAATTGCATTAACTATGCCGAAGCATGATATGGAAAGGCCCGCGCATAAAATATACGACATAGCCATAAAAATTAGGGTTTGGATTAATGCAGTTTCTGTCCATCGCCCTTACCACTAATGGGAGGATGAACATCAGGATGGGTCGAGATTACCGTATCCGACGAAGAGGCAAGTCCTTTGCCCTTCGCTGCAGTGCTGGAAGAAGCCTTGGAAGCTATGGATGATCGAGAGAAGAGAAGACGGCAACTAGGGCAATAGAAGGATTGAAGAAGGAAGTAAGTAAAGAACCCCTCTCTTCAAAACTGCTCGTACTTATAGGCTGGCAAAGGCGTGTGAACCGATAAACACCGCTTCAGATTTCGTGCTGCCTAAAGGATAAAGCCGACTCTTGGGATTCTATCCCCTTTCATGCAAAAGACTGCTCCGAATCTTCAAAGCAAATCAAATAATTTAATGCCAACTCTTGGGATTCTATCCAAAGACGGCTTCAAATTATCAAAGTAAATTAAAAACAATTAATGGGACGCCTATATGGCACGAGACCAGTATGCGGCCAGCGAAGCCTATGTGGCATGAAGAGCTTATGCGGACATACATATGCTTCTTATTCAAAGTATTTCAATTTTATAAATTGAAAACTTTGAAGGGGTCTTGTAGAAGCATGGTAAAGAATAGGAATTTCTATGCAGACGAGAATCAACATGAAACTTCATACGGCTCAAAACCTAGGGGGTTTCATGCGGCTCAAAGTTCCTGGGAGCTTCATACGGCTCAGAAAGCTTCATGCGGCTCAGAAATCTTCATGCGGCCTTATGCAGTTTGAAATCAGCCTAAATAGCTGGCCATAATTACTCTGACATAAAGGCGACAGCTCTGACAGAAATGATGGATCTGACATAAAGACAAGACACGATATACACCTAAAAAGACGAGAAAATCATCATGATATCTGGAATAGTTCACAAGTTCCAAACACAATTCTTTATGCGGATCACCTATGCGCCCTTCATGCAGCTCAATCATGAGACAACTCTCATGCGGTTCGAGCATGGATCATCTCTCATGCGGCTCGGTTATGAGACGTCCTTCATACGGCTCGGTCATGAGACGTCCTTCATATGGCTCGGTCATGAGACGTCCTTCATGCAGCTCGGTCATGAGACACTCTTTATGCGGCTCGGCTATGGGACAGTCCTTCATACGGCTCAGCCAGGATATACCTTTTATGCAGCTCGGCTATGGGACAGTCCTTAATACGGCTCAGCCAGGATGCATCATTCATGCGGCTCGCCACAGAGTAGCAGTTGAGACGCGTGGCAGAAATTGACCAAGTCTTAACAGTTCGAATTTAGTGCAACAAACAGATCATGGTTAATCTTAACCAATCCCCAGCTGTCCACTTATTAAGGCACAGTTACAAGGATATAACCCAAAATTAGCCACGTGGCTGTACACCCCATTACTCATGAATTCCTATAAATAGCAAGGTGCTATTTCCTTGCATACACATAGAGATATACACACCCAGGCAGAGAGAGAGCATTTCTTCACCGGAGCCGAGGGTGCGTTCGATCGTCCAAGGAGTAAGGCAGAGTTGATAGCACTTTTTCGAGCCTCTACCGTCACCCCCCAGAATCAAAACTAAACAATTATACTTAGATTGCTTTTCCTAGGTTTTGTTCCTAGGCTCTCTTTTGTACAAGCGAGTTTGTAATTGTGAGTTAAAGTTCAGTCCTCCTATAAAACTGTTCTGTTCTACGACAATCAATGGCAAAACGGCGTCAATGGTCGATCGTGACGTGGAAGCAGCGGAGCACGCCGTCGTTCCTCTTCTTATTCTTCCTATCAGACCTCTTCTTCTTTTCGAGATCGCTCTTTCTTTGTAAGGGGAGGACGACAAGAGATGGCACGGCGGAGTACTCCGCTTCTTCAACGACCGAGATCGGAACGGCTGGGCTCGAAGAAGAGGAGTGGAAGAAATAAAAGAAGGAAGAGAAAAAAGGACTCGAAGAGGAGAGGAGGAGAAATGGAGAGGAGTTGTTTCTGAAAGAGAATTTTTTTCATCGGGAAAAAATTGCTGCTCCTCTCCATAAAAAATAACCACAGCCGTCAACAAATATAAAAAATTTGAAAAAATTACTATAATGGCAGCCAAAAAATTTGCACCAATTTTTTCGTACATACATTAGTTGACGGTTTTTATCAATCCGTCAATAGAAAAAATTGTGTTTCTTGACGGATCCTCTAAAACCGTCAACTATTATGGTAAAAGTTAGCTAAATTAACTTAAAATGTGTGCTTTTTGACATATACCTAAAACCGTCAAGATAACCACTATTGTTGACAGTTTTCGACGACCGTCAACTTATAAACCGTCAAGAATCATCATTTTTCTTGTAGTGTAGGACCCAGAAGTTGCCATGCACCGGCTCAACATTCTACCTGACGCCAAACCTGAAAAATAACAACAGCGTCACTTTCGTCCCAATATTATGGATGCCATCAAAGAAGAAGTCGATAAACTCCTTGGGAGTGGCTTCATCCGCGAAGAACAGCACCCGGATTGGATGGCCAATATCGTACCGGTTACCAAGAAGAACGGAAAGATTAGAGTCTGCATAGACTTCTGGGATCTCAACTCCGCCTGTCCAAAGTTGCACAAAGTCAAAAGAATACAAGGGGACAAGTTTGGATGGGACATGATATTCCAAATTGAAGGTCATCTTGTCTACTACAAAATTCATGAAGGACATTTCGAGAGATGGGTATGTCTTGTGCTCCAAAAATCAAAGACACAGAAAAGTACATATATAATCATAATTAAATTACAATATAACCTAATAAATAGAAATACTATAAAATAAATTGAAAAAAAAATAACCAAAAATTAGGGTTCTCACAATCTACCCACGTTAAAAGAATTTCGTCTTCGAAATTAAAATAACTCACTAACGAAGAACCGTGATAGTATAACTAGGAATAGTTCAAGGGGTACGCTAGGTCAATACGGTGTCTCCTTATAACTCAAGTGATAATCTGTCCTAAACTATTTGGTTTTGCAATATCTTCATCATAAAACTATAGATGGTTATCTCTAGTTGCTCTTCTTGGTACTGACGGTCTTGCTATGTTCATATTGAAAGCTTGTCCTCCCAACCATATTATTATCACAATTTTATAAGTCTAATATCACCTAATCAATCTAAGTGATACCTACCAATCTGTCTAATCCTAAATTTACAATTGGTAGGGTCTAATAGTAAATGAGTTGGGTTAGCCTATATTTAGGTTCTTCTTGTAGAGGGTCATTCTCTACACTAAAACTACCACTCTATTCTTTATCAAGCGACTACCATAAAGGGCATAACCTAGTATGATCATTTAGCTATTTCTAGAACGTCTACCCACCTTTGGTTAAACTACCTCACCAAACACGTGATGCCCTGTGGCATATGGCATCTCTAATCCCCCTTATCTATCAAACTAACAATACAATAAGCAAACTACTTACACTATAACTTAAGAATTTTTGATAAATCCTATATAGCGCGATTATTCGTCACTCTGGAATAGGAAGGGACGAGAAGCAATGATACGAGAAAGCAAAGGAAGAGTAATCGAGAGTAAATACGAAGTTCAAGGGCGGTAGAGAAATTTCTAAAAGAATTGTCAAGGCAGTTGTGGATTGAGATTCCTAAGGGTTTAGTCACTTCACAGGCCCGCTCGGTACAGTAACATAACCGAAACGGTTATCTCGACCTGCATGGGCCACCACAAAAATATATAACGCCCCAGTCCCAAAATACATAGGACTAGGAGACGTATACATGTCAGCTGCGCAACGAGAGGACTCCAGTTCAGCTCGAATACATATAAGCTGTCTGGTTGTTCTAGAATCGTCTATATTTTAATCCACATAATAATAAATATCAAGAATGAACAATATAGTTCGTGGTCTGCAGCCCACTAGCATACATGTCCGAATTGACTCAAAAGAAAACACGAGTCTATTAAACTAGGCTAATAAGCAGAATATATCAAGATAAGAATATACAGCACGAGAGAATAAAAAATAAAACCATACACCAACGATACCTGAATCCTGCAGACACAAATCATAACCATCCATCGATTCTACCAGCTCGACTATAACCTGGAGAGAAAACCAGGTTCTTAGGGGACTAGCACGAAACATAATATACGCCTATTGTACAGTAAATAACATGCAGGAAAATAGGAATAACAAGTAGATGAAAGGATAACACCTAAAGGAACTCTACATATGGTGACATATCATGACAATATAATATTAATCGTGGCTGAAAATTGTAGCCCGGGGAGGTACTAACAGTCCTATAATAGTTTCTCTATCGTAGCCCGGGGAAGCACTAACAATAGAGGTATAGCCACGGCTAATAAAATATTCCCTCCTAAGGTACTAGGAAGTCAAGCCTATATAGTCATGTCCAAGTCAAGTACAGGTCAAACAGGTCAAGAAAACATGGCACTGGCATAGTAATACTATCACTAGACATGAACACGATAATAAAGACAAAAAAGTAATATAGAAAATAAGAAAAACTACGTGCACGCAAAACTAGAAAATAATTATGAGAAGCAGGAGCAACGTATAACCAAGTAATACACAAAAGATAGCAATATGAAAGAGCATGTAAGTACTGTAAAGTTTGGCAAGATGTACTTGCCTGGTGTAGCGCGTAGAACCAGCAATAACTATCCAATCAATGAGCCACAAAAGTCTAACTCTCATAACAGTCGGGGGGCTAAATTAGATATTACCAACATGTTCAAAATAGTCAAATTAGCTAAGATAGCCTACCCATAAGTCCAATTCTGGACAGAGGGGTAAAACGGTAATTTTGGGTCAAAATGGTGTCCGTCGTTGGACCTATTTTGCACCAAAAAGCGTGTCAGCACCTATTGTCTTTAAAGTCGTCAAAGTATATATCTACGGGTCCAGTTTGACAAGGCAAACCCAACGGTATGTACAAAGTTGGATTCCAGTGGGCCGTGCACAAATTCATCCGTTGAATCGGGTCGCGGGCCCGCCAAAATAGCGTTCTGGTCGACCTTCTCAGAATCGGACCAAGCTTGGCATATAGGACCAGAAAAATGATACAGTCCTGTTGGTGCAAGTTTTGTCTCGAGGTGACAAACATGCATGAAGTTATGAGCTAGTTTGCAAAGAGGTCGATACGGGTATTTCGACCGATACGCCGCGATTTCGTCGCGCACGCACAACGAAATCGAGTTCCATTGAATCCCACCCGTTCATAACATTCGTAAACATCTTTCGATGCTCACGGGTTGCGACCAAGTCGCCCAGTTTGACGGGACGGACCCCGTATCAGAAAAATTTCTAAGTTTTAAAAACTATTTTTCATAGATTTTTCTTTATTTTCAAAAATAAAATTTTCGATGTAAGGTAGATGAATTTAAAAAATGTAAATAGAGATCTAAAGATGTATAGGTTGTCTAAAAAGATGTTCAGCTAGATTTCAATTATTTCCAATAGGTCGATGGGAAGTTGTCTTCCAAAGCAGTAGTTTGGTTCGAATTTTCTGTTCAACTCGAACATATTTTTTGTGACTTTTGACTCGATTTTTTGAACAATTTAATACGCTATAATTTAATCTATCTGAAGGGATTGAAGGTGGTTATGTCGGGTACATACCAGGGAAATGGTCTCGCAGATCGATGGAGCAATGATGAAGAAACTGAATCACAAAATTGTGCTGTTGACACTACTACTATTGATGTTTACTGCTGTAATCGATGCCTTCTGCTGTGCATTCTCAGGCGGCCAGCGGTGAGGCAGACGGCCGTCTTATTGGAAAAGAGGTCACAGGGATGTCGGGGGCTGGCTCGGGGTCAAAGGTTAACTTCCACGAGAAGTTGGCTTGGTGTCAAGATTCAAAATCAGGTATGAACTCTGTTTTATACTCGATTTTCCTTTTAAACGATTTCTAATTGATTTGATTCTGGTTGAGATTGAGTTTAGGATTTGAATGAAATTGATTTGATAAAATCTAGTAAATATTTGAAGGATTTGCTAAAAAAAAATTAAAATGAAGGCTTCCATGCTGGGCTCGGGGAGGATTGTGAACAGTGCAGAGCACAGTTCACAAGGTTTAATTTCTTCTTTTTTCACTCTAGTATATATATATATATATATATATATATATATATATATATATATATATATAACTGAATAGATATACACCATATATTCACATATGAGTACATAATAGGTATACACCCATTTTTAGATAAATACAAATAATATTTGCAAAATATTCTAAAAATATGAGACATTGTTGCAATATATTTATTAATTTTATTACAAAAGAATATATATATATATAAATATCTATTGGTATATGTATATAAAGCCGAATATTTTGTATACTATGAATACACAAGTTTATATTAGCCTAAAAATCCCAAAAATGATATTTAAGAAAATGTCCATCATACCCCCAAAGCAAATAACAAATTAAATAATTACACTTATATTTTATATATTATTTTTGGAAAAATAGTTATTAGCCCATTAAAGTAAAATGCGAAAATATGCGTATAAAATAAATATACACCTATATGGACCCCTGGATGCAATACATGTCTGCAAAGGTTTGGGTTTGGCTTAGCTCAAGTCCTGGCTAGATTGATACAACTGGGTCTCCTAAAAAGTCAAAATTCTTAATAATTAACTAAGTAAATCATTTAATGGGTCAACTCACAAATTTGACTGGTTTTCCTAGTTGGGACACAGTTATGACTTGGCCATCCTTACCATGACTTAAATGCTAGTCAAAGCACACCACTACACTAGCCGTACCAAAATTCCTACTCGATATGCATCTCAAACTTAACCATGACTAAAGCCTTATAAAAATATAATATTTTGGCTATTATAAATTTAAACCTATATATACAAAAATATATTTAAACCAATTTGGCTGTATAATAACCCAAAATAAATTCAAAATAATTATACTAAGTTATGGAGACCTAACATGGCTCTACCAAATGGGGTTAGCTAGGTTAGGGTCCCAATATACTTTCTAGTAAAATCAAACTAGAAAAGTCAACCAATAGATCTCTTATGCCATTCGCAAATAAATAGCACATGGCAACTCGTTTGAGTGGTACACCCTAGGCATGTGCGTTGTAGGCTAAAAATGGATCAAAATCATATATTGGGTCAACTGGTTTTGATCGATGTCGAGTTCAGAGCTCGCGTTGGAAGTTAGGTCTAGAGTTACGGTAAACGGTCAAATGGCTTAAATTTGACCCGAAGTTGCACAAAGTCAAAAGAATGCTAGGGGACAAGTTTGGATGGTGCATGATATTTCAAATTGAAGGTCATCCTGTCTACTACAAAATTTATGAAGGACGTTTCGAGAGATGGGCATGTCTTGTGCTCCAAAAATCAAAGACACAGAAAAGTACATATATAATCATAATTAAATATACAATATAACCTAATAAATAGAAATACTATAAGATAAATTGAAAAAAATAATTTCCAAAAATTAGGGTTCTCACAATCTACCCACGTTAAAAGAATTTTTCTTCGAAATTAAAATAACTCACTAACAAAGAACCGTGCTAGTGTAACTAGGAATAGTTCAAGGGGTACGCTAGGTCACTACGGTGTCTCCTAATAACTCAAGTGATAATCTATCCTAAACTATTTGGTTTTGCAATATCTCCATCATAAAACTATAGATGGTTATCTCTAGTTGCTCTTCTGGTACTGACGGTCTTGCTATGTTCATATTGAAAGCTTGTCCTCCCAACCATATTATTATCACAATTATATAAGTCTAATATCACCTAATCAATCTAAGTGATACCTACCAGTCTGTCTAATCCTAAATTTACAATTGGTAGGGCCTAATAGTAAATGAGTTGGGTTAGCCTATATTTAGGTTCTTTTTGTAGAGGGTCATTCTCTACACTAAAACTACCACTCCATTCTTGATCAAGCGACTACCATAAAGGGCGTAACCTAGTATGATCATTTAGCTATTTCTAGAACGTCTACCCACCTTTGGTCAAACTACCTCACCAAACACATGATGTCCTATGGCATGTGGCATCTATAATCCCCCTTATCTATCAAACAATCACAATACAATAAGCAAACTACTTACACTATAACTTAAGAATTTTTGATAAATCCTATATAGCATGATTATTCGTCACTTTGGAATAGGAAGGGGCAAGAAGCAATGATACGAGAAAGCAAAGGAAGAGTAATCGAGAGTAAATACGAAGTTCAAGGGTGGTAGAGAAATTTCTAAAAGAATTGTCAAGGCAGTTGTGGATTGAGATTCCTAAAGTTTAAGTCACTTCGCAGGCCCGCTCGGTATAGTAACGTAACCGAAACGGTTAACTCGACCTGCATGGACCACCACAAAAACATGTAACACCCCAGTCCTAAAATACGTAGGACTAGAAGACGTATACATGTCAGCTGCGTATCGAGAGGACTCCAGTCCAGCTCGAATACGTATAAGCTGTCTGGTTGTTCTAGAATCATCTATATTTAAATCCACATAATAATAAATATCAAGAAGGAACAATATAGTTCGTGGTCTGCAGCACACTAGCATACATGTCCGAATAGACTCAAAAGAAAACCCGAACCTATTAAACTTGGCTAATAAGCAGAAAATATCAAGATAAGAATATGCAACACGAGAGAATAAAAAATGAAACCATACACCAACGATACCTAAATTCTGTAGATGCAAATCATAACCATCCATCGATTCTACCAGCTCGAGTATAACCTGGAGAGATAACCAGGTTCTTAGGGGACTAGCACGACACATAATATACATGCCTACTGTACAGTAAATAACATGCAAGAAAATATGGATAACAAGTAGATGAAAGGATAACACCTCAAGGAACTCTATAGATGGTGACATGTCATGAGAATAATATTAATCGTGGCTAAAAACTGCAGCCCAGGGAGGCAATAACAGTCCAATAATTGGTTCTCTATCGTAGCCCGAGGAGGCACCAATAATAGAGGTATAGCCACGGCTAATAAAATATTCCCTCCTAAGGTACTAGGAAGTTAAGCCTATATAGTCATGTCCAA
>JANAVB010023402.1:0-52026 GCA_029216955.1 Iris pallida
CCAAAATTGTCCTCACTCTGCAGGATATGCTTATCAAGACCAACCTGCACGATCGCCCTCTGTATTATACTGGGTACTTTGGAGATATCAAGGTCGATCGGATGCATATTGACCCCGGGTCCTCCATAAGCATCATCTCGAAGAGCCTACTACATCATCTGCGTATCCCAATGCATCATCTGATGCCGACAAGCACCGCCATCAGCGGTTTTAATTCGGGCAGGAGCTACCCGATCGGGAAGATTCGCCTAAAGTGCCAAATCAGCGACCTTCAGTCAGAAGTAACTGTTATGTCATAGATGCGGACACTTCCTACAATATTCTCCTAGGATGTCCTTGGATACACGATTACATGATCGTGCCTTCCACACTGCACCAGTGCTTTAAGTACGTCGACAAGCACGACCTCGTGAGGACAGAATTTGCCGATATTGATCCCTTTAAAGGTGTCGAATCCTACTACTCAGATTCATGCTTATACAAGAAGTCAAAAAAGCATCTTGCTGAAGGAGACACTCAAGCTCAAACTAAGGCAGCAACCGGATCAGAAGAACCTCTGAAGATCTACCTCCAAGCCCGTAAGCCTGGCATAACTGTGCCCCTTACAGCCACTCTGCGTAAGGACGCAATTAGCCTCTATGCACAGGAAGAACAGATTATAATCCGACTGCCAAGGTCTGGCCAAGCGCCAAGACCCATGACAGAGCCACTGAGAATCAGGCTGCCAAAAGCTAGCCAGCAACAAGTAGGGGAGCTCAATCCCTCTGTCAAGCCGATGACAATTCGTCTTTCCAGAATAAATCGGCAACCGAGCACTAAGCCAGGGACTGCTAGCCAGCCAACAACTCCCCACTCAGCACCGAGCACCAAGCTGGGGGAGGCCAGTGCGCCAACAACTCCATGTTTCGCTCCACCCACGGAGCCCTTGATAATCAAGTTACCCAAATCATCCTTTCAGTCTGCATTTGCACAGGGGTGGCTGAAGAAGAATCAGAGCTGGCCAAGTACATGGCTGCTTACACTGATGTTCCATCCGCAGATGATGTAATCCCACTGGAAACGATACCTTACTTCAACAATAAAGGGCTATCTTTGAATTATCTCGAGCTTAATAAGCTCTGTACAATATATGCTATGGAACATGGTATAGGCGCTCACCTGCACACACAAGTGACAAATGTCTACACCGTAAACCAATTTACTCCAGTGGAAGACGCTTGCCGCATAATCGAGGAAGGGGATCACCCAATCATCTTCGGCCGGAAGAATGATCCACGATCCTTCAAGATAGAAGAAGATGAGCTCGAACCCGACACCGGGAGATTGCCCTTTATCTGTATAGTCCCCAATCCAAGTACCTTATGAAAAAACAAGGGTATGATCTGGAAACTACACCAGGATTGAACTACGACACTGGACGGTGATTACCCTTACAATCGCCAGTCCCGGCTGGAAAACTACGAGACTACTACAACAAAACCAGATGTGGGCTCGGTTATGTCACACCTGCGACGACACCTGAAAGCTCAGACGAAGAATGTGACTGGCATTCATACTCAAACAGATAACCCACTTCCGATTCGGATGTCAGCATCGGAGACATGCTCAGGATAGTCTGGTCCGTCAATATGGCGTTTGCCGATGCCTACGAAGAAGACGAAGACATTCCGGAACTTCTTGAGTTAGAGCCGTGGGCACAACAACTAGATGCACAGTAGGAAAAGTGGTTCGAACAAAGAGATCCTTCCATCGAGGATGAGGTGGTACAAGTCGATCTTGGTGATGAGTCCGCTCTAAAGCCCATTCTCGTCAATAAGAATCTGACAAACGAAGAGCGAGAATCACTACTACAACTCGTCAGAGAATACATCGATGTGTTCGCCTGGAGCTACGAAGATATACCAGGACTAAACCCCGAGATTGCACTTCACAAGCTCACCATCTGTCCGGACGTAAAATCGGTCAAGCAACAACAACGTCGGTTGTCCTGACGTCATAAATGCCATTGAAGCCGAGGTAAACAAACTGATAGCCAGCGGCTTCATCCCTGAGGAGCAGCATCCTGACTGGGTCGCCAACATAGTACCAGTCCTCAAGAAGAATAGAAAGATTTGAATCTGTATTGACTTTCGCAATCTGAATGAGGCATGCCCTAAGGATGAATTCCCTCTCCTTATCACAGACATCATGATCGATAAACACCTGCGACTTTGAGCGGATGTCATTCATGGATGGTTTCTCGGGGTACAACCAAATCAAGATGTTCCCTGACGATGAAAAGCATACATCATTTTGAACACCAATTAGCACATACTGCTACACAGTTATGTCTTTCGGTCTAAAGAATGATGGCGCCACCTATCAAAGTGCCATAAGCATTATCTTTAGAGACCATCTGCGTAGGACAGTGGAATGCTACGTCGATGACATCGTCGTCAAAAGCCGCTCTAAGGAAGATCATCTCCATGATCTGAGGACAGTGTTCGACCTGATGAGAGCGCACAATTTGAAAATAAATCCCACAAAATCCTTCTTAGGCATATCCAGCAGAAAGTACTTGGGTTTCATCATTACCTCCTAGGGTATCCACGTAGACCCTGAGAAAACGAAGGCAATCATGGAGATGGGGCCCCCGAAAAATCTTCGCAAACTCAGAGGCCTTCAAGGGAGGCTGGCCTATATCAGGAGGTTTATCTCTAACCTCTCTGGATGATGTCAGCCATTCGCTCATCTCATGAAGAAGGGCATTTCATTCGTATGGGATGAAGAATGCCAGCGCGCCTTCGACAGTATTAAAGAATATTCGACGAACCCTCTAGTCCTGGTAGCCTCGATCGATGGAAGACCATTCTTACTCTATGTACGAGCGATAGAACATTCTCTCGGTGCTCTGCTAGCATAAAACAACGAGACAGGCTACGAACAAGCCATATATTACCTCAGCCGAATGATGATGGGGCCGGAGCACCGATACTGCCATAGAGAAAGAGTGCCTTGCTTTGGTTTTTGCCATTCAGAAAATACGACACTACGTCAGGGATAAACCATCTATGTCATATCAAGGGTCAACCCCCTCAGGGTCCTCATGACTAAACCAGGCGCACTCAGCTCTCACCTCGCTACTTGGACGATATTACTGTCCCCCTACCACATAATCTTCGTCCCGCAAAAGGCTGTTAAAGGTCAAGCTCAGGCAGACTTTTTAGCAGCTCATCGGGTTCGGAGTCAACAAAAATAGACGAAGAGATTCCAAACGAGGTCGCTAATTGAAATATGGACTCCCGTGATACCATATGGCGAATGTTCTTCGATGGCGCTTCTAGAACCGGACCCAAGGGCAACATCATCGCTGGAGTCAGAATAGTACTGGTTTCTCCCACCGGGTTGGTGATCAAACGCACGTATTCTCTCACGGAGCCCTGTTCAAACAACGTAGCCGAGTACAACGCTCTAGTCGTTGGTCTCCGGCTTGCAAAAGGGCTGGAGGTAGAACACCTCGAAGCATACGACGATTCGCAGCTAATCGTCAACCAGATCTGGGGCTCATACGAAGTCCACCATGAGGACATGATCCTCTACTACCAAATAACAATCGACATCATCTCGTCCATGGAGGGGTTCTTCATAAAGCACGTTCCCAGGCTCCAAAATATTAAAGCCGATGCCCTAGCAGGTCTTGCCGCTTCCTTAGCAGTACCGAATCATGCTCATCATCTGGTCGACATCATAGGCCGTAAGTTGGTTTGTCCCAAGAATAATGTCCAGTGTGTCAAGAGTTACTCCGCTCTGACAGTCGACGAAGCACCAGACTGGAGACAACCATTCATTGACTTCGTAGTCTACGACATTCTGCCGGAGAATCCAAAGGAAGCCACTTCTATTAGGATGCGTTCTCTCAGATTCTTCTACGATAGAGTGACAAAAATGCTATTGGCGATCATACGATGGATTACTGCTTCGATGCCTGTCAAATACAGAAGCCAAAGAAGCCGTACATGAAGCTCACGATGGCATCTGTGGAGCCCATCAGCCTGGCCCGAAACTACAAGATCGCTTTCGCCGAATGGGGTACTACTGGCCCACGATGGTTGCAGACGCGATAAACTATGCACGAAAATGCAAAGCCTGTCAAGTCCATGCAGATTTCATCTACCAGCCCTTCGAGTTTCCACATCCGATAGTGGCGTCCTGGCCATTCGAAGCATGGGGAATGGACATCATTGGTCCAATCACTCCGCCTTCATCCCGTGGACACCACTTCATACTCGTAATCACAGATTACTTCTCCAAATGGGCGGAGGCTATTCCGCTAGCAGAAGTTAAGATTTCAAATGTGATCAGCTTCCTCAAGCGTCACGTTATCTACCACTTTGGACTATCCCGAAGGATCATCCACGACAATGGTCCGCAGTTTGCAAGCCACGCCTTCTATCGGTTTTGCGACAAACATCGCATCCAGAATATTGCTTCAACACCATATAACCCAGCGGCTAATGGTTTGGCTGAAGCATTCAACAAAACAATCATCAAGCTTCTCAAAAAATTTGTGTCATCAAACAAACGCGACTGGAATGAAAAGCTCGGTGAATGCTTATGGGCGTACCGTATCACAGTACGGACTGCCACTGGGAACACACCCTTTTCTCTGGTATATGGAAGTGAGGCAGTTCTTCCACTGGAGACTCAAATCCCTTTACTCCGCATCGTTTTCACCTATCGGTTGACGACAGATGATAATCACCATCGTCGACTACAAGAGTTAGAGGCCCTAGATGAGAAGCGCCTGTCAGCTCAACAATGAATCGAGCTGTACTAGGTACGTATTTTCGGAGCCTTCAATAAGAAGGTTAAAATCAGAACATGCCAAGTGGACGACCTCGTTCTGGCAGTTCGAAGGCCGATGGTTATGACCAACAAAACGCCGGTAAGTTCTAGCCAAAGTGGGAAGGCCCGTTCATCATTGACGCTGTATTCTCCAATTGAGCTTACCGTCTCACAAAACAAAATGGGGACTTGCTCATGTTGCCCATCAACGGCAAGTTCTTAAAGAAATATTATGTCTGAAATGACATTTTCTAGAATGATGAGTTACGTACCCGCTGGTACGCTGAACTCACATCCCGACTATAAATCTTCCAGAATGATGAGTTATGCACCCTGCGGTACCGCTGAGCTCATATCCCGACTACAAATCTTCCAGAATGATGAGTTATGTACCCCGCGGTACCGTTGAACTCACATCCCAACTACAAATCTGCCAAAGCAATGAGTCATGTACCCTCTTGTACCACTGAACTCACATGCCGACTCCAAATCCCCCAGATTGTCTAGTTATGTATCCGCAGGTACCGCTGAACTTACATCCTGGTCACTACAGATAAATCTATATCGCATCTCCTTAGGTAGTAAGTCATGTATGATTATACCTCTGAACTTTATTCCTAATAGGAGCTTCCTCCTTATGATCCAATACCCGCACTCTCAGTGCACAAAAAGGGTAATAGATCCACAAATTTCCAAAACGACCACGTCGATGTTACCTCTGAGTCGTTTCACTTCTGCCAAAAAACAAATCACCCCTCTACATAGAACTTCCATGTCCTCATTACCTCTGAATCGTTCTATGTACCCCTTTATGGAATCCACTCCTGCCATGTCCTCATTACCTCTGAGTGGGAAGGCTCCATCGAAGAAACCCTCATATTTGCCATGTCCTCATTACCTCTGAGTAAATATGTTGGTTCCCTCTCGACTTATTATCTGTACCAACCCAGGGTACGCCAAGGATAATAGGTCCACAAATGTCCTCTGTTGACCATAAATATCCTCCGTTGAGTCCACTCCTGCCATGTCCTCATTACCTCTGTGTGGGAAGGCCCCATCGAAGAAACCCTCGTATTTACCATGTCCTCATTACCTCTGAGTAAGTATGTTGGTTCTCTCTTGACTTATTATCCGTACCAAAAAAACCCCAGGGTACACCAAGGATAATAGGCCCACAAATGTCCTCTGTTGACCACAAATGTCCGTAGCTGACCATAAATGCCGTACTAAGTCCCCTAGTACATCCACATCTTTCCTCATCATCACATGCTTTTAGAGCCCAGCTGTTCTATAGCATTCTTTCACCCAATACATAGAACTTCCATGTTTATAGCACCTCTGAGTTGTTCTGTGTATCCTCATTAGGCCCACTCCTACCACGTCCTCGTCACCTCTGAGTAGAAAGGCTATACTTTAGACCCATATTTACCACGTCCTCATTACCTCTGAGTAAATATGTTGGTTTTCTCTCCAATCATATGCTTCTGGAGCCCAGTTTCCCCGTGGCATTCATTACCCATTATATAGAACATCCACGTCCATATTACCTTTGAATTGTTTTATGTATCCTCATCTGGGTCCACTCCCACCATGTCTTCATTACCATTAACCCCATATTTACCATGTTCTCACCACCTCTGAGTAAATATGATGGTTCCCTCTCTCAACTTATTATTCGTACCTAAAACTAAGGTACGCCAAGGATGATAAGTCCACATAAAATCTCCAGCAAAAATATCCAAACCTATCACGTCTATGCTACCTCTGATAGGATTTCCACACCTAAGCAACTCTACTTTCCATGTTTCTTATTCAAAGTATTCCAAATTTGCAATTTGGAAACTTTGAAGGGGGTCTTATAGAAGCATGGAAAATATTACTTTTAGTCCCACATCGGAAAGGAGAAAAGAAAAGGCTCACTCCATGCTATAAATAGAGCCCCCTTGCCTCCTTTGAGAAGGGCACCAACTTCTCTTCCTTTCTTCCAACTTGGACTCTTCCTACTATGCACCTTCGGGTGCTAAGTCGAAGAAGTCTAGGCCAGCGGGCTCGTCGAGCTCAGTCAGCTGTCCTAACCTCTGACCATCAGAGCGTTCCGCTACGCGGGCCTCTAATGGAAAGTTGTATAGAACTGCCCGTGTCCAGCCCCCGGCAGCAAACAGACAGGGTGGATCTCAAGAGTCTCCCAACAATGATCAAGGGCAAGTACTTTTACTAGTCCTGCATCAGGGAGCAAACAGGATACTTACGCACTCGTGTGCTCGAGATACCCAGGTCCACAAAGCGAGTGCAAAGGTTGATCGAGATGTCCTTGACTTGCGAGATGTGATCCTTCACAAGTGCAAGGAAAGAAGGGGAGTCTCATGCGGCTGAAAACCCAGAAAGCTCTATGCGGCCGATGAGGATTTTATGCGGCTCAAAATCTAGAATTCTTCATGCAGCTTAGAAAGCTTTATGCGGCCCAAAGGCAGCATGGGGGCCTTATGCGGCGCAAAATCAACAGGAAAAGTCCATGCGGCCCAAAAAAAAGACGAGCTTCATACGGCTCAAGAGTATAATACGGCTCAAAAGTTACCAACATGGACATGCGGCTCAAGCAACACCACGTGGCCTTCTGCGGTTCGCTTCTATAATTGTCCATTAAGCAACGGCCCTATTTAATGCTCTAACATAAAGAAGAACTGATGGCTCTGATATAAAGCTGCAATAATGACTCTGTCATAATGGTTGACTTCTAGGGAAATGAAGGAAATCTCTGACACAATCTATCAAACCCCAAATCCTTCATGCGACCTTGACACGTGGACAGTCGCATGCGGCTCAGGCATAGGCTACCTCATGCGGCTCAGGCAGAGGCTACCCTATGCGGCTCACGAGGACTATGTTCATGCGGCTCACTGAGAAGCCACCCATCATGCGGTCGCCTACGCTCATGCGGCTCAGATCATCTCCATACGGTTCAAATGTTCAGGGGCCAGGCCCAAGCAGCCTTGACACGTGGCCAGTCTTATGCGGCTCGATAGGGAATAATACTCATGCGGCTCGGATTTCCTAAGTGGCTTGCAGTTAAGACACGTGGCAGAAGATTAGTTTTTCCAGTGTCCCTACAGCTAGCAGCATAATAATAGTGGGACACGTGGCATCAAATCAATCAAGATTCATCAACAAATCCCAACAACCAGGTTTAGTGCCATCTTCATAATTACTGGAATCAAATCAGATCATTTGCAATCATGCAAATTGAACACGTGGCGAGAGATCCGAGCTTGGCATAACAAATCATGAGAATTTATGGCAATCATCATTAATTGCCCACAGAGATTTGATGCATTCCATATTAATTACCTAGAATTTCTACAATCAGAATTAATGGCCCAGATTAATTGATCTTTAACCGTCGACTTCTCAAGGAGGCAATCATTTGAAATCCTAATGATCACACCCTACTCCTATAAATAACAAGGTGCCATTTCCTTGCAGAAAGGCAGAGCAGAAAGGGACAGAGAGAGAAAAGGCTGGCGAAAAAAGAGAGAGAGAGAGCACTATAGAGACATCCAGAGATCTAGCAACAGAGGGCGCAAGGGAGTCTCCCCACAAGTCCAGGAGCATTTCTTCATCAGAGCCAAGGCTACGTCTGATCGTCCAAGGAGTAAGGCAGAGCGACCGTCGCTTTCCCGAGCCTCTATCGTCACCCCCCAGAATGTAAACTAAACAATCGTACTCAGATTGCTGTACCTAGGTTTTCGTCCCTAGGTTTTCTTTGTACGAGCGAGTTTGTATTGTGAATAAAAGTCCAGTCCTCCGATATAATTGTTCTGTTCTTTTATAATTAATGGCAAACAGACACAAACATGCATTGGAAGATCATGATTTTGATATCTGCAAAAATATATCATGGTTATGGAATTGAAGAAGGGTCGCTAGTTAAGGTAATAAAATTATGATAACACGAATTAGAGAATAGAAAGGAATTGAGTAGGTCAAAAAGAATAATTTAGACATTTAGGAGAGATAATTTCTTGAGCGAATATAGTCGTCTAGGTTTAAAGTATGGTTAAGAAAATGATTTGAAACATTTTCAAGTTTCAAGAACGATTAGAAGGTTGCGATAATTAATCTAGGGTAGAGGAAAAAGGTAACTCAAGCCGGGGATATAGTCACATTGGTTGGTCAGTGGTTAACTATCTTGGCAATAGATGGTGGACAACTAAGGGGATATTAAGTATGAGTATTTGTCTTTCTAATATAGGCGAAAGACGAAAATAATAAAGAGTTCAAAGAAGATATTATTGAATACGAATAAGTGGTTCAAAGATGATTGAATTTTTTTAAAAAGAATTGCCAAGGCAGTCGCGGATGGAATTCTAGAGGCCAAGTTTAACTATGTCTCCATCCACCTCGAACAATATATAAAAAGCGAACCAAAGTGCACTAGGTTGATTAGACCATCATGCACCGGTTCTAATTAGACAATGTATTAGTGGGATTCCCCAATAACACATATGTCATGAACAAGCTCGATAAAAGAATAAGCTTGCAAAACTAAGTCTAAATTAGCATCATAAGATAGTCAAAATATAAGTAAGGAATACTAATGAAGGAAATTAAATAGTCGAAGATCCATTAAATCTAAGTCTTATCCAAAGTCTGGACTTATGCAGTCGTCCGGGTGTTTTTTTTTTATCTAAGGCTTGGTTGACTAGATAAGTTAGGGTCCTCTGAATTCTATAGTCTAAGTAAACTTATCAATATGGGTCGCAAGGACAAAGGTTTGTTAGGTCATGAGGTATTCTACGAAACTTACAAGAGTTAAACTAGTAGTGTGATGGGACAATGGGTCAAACAATCAAGATAAAGCACAAAGTTAAGTATTTAAGGAATTAAGTAGAACAAAATCACATATCGGATCGAAAGAATTGAGTCGAGATTGAGTCCCTATCCTTGGTCGAAAAATATATCGGTATCATGGTAAAAGTTATAGTCTAGTCTTTATGACCTGAAAGTTATATCATAAAAATAGAGTACCAAGGGACGTATTTGAGTGAGACATGATATACCTACATGAAGGTGAGCTCATCTAGGTCTTACATATGAAATTTGTTGGAAGGTAACATCTAGTATTACACTCCAAATATCAAAGTCACGGTAAAGGACACAAAAAGATCTAAAATAGAAAGTTGAAGTTTATGAAGTGACAATTAATGCACAAACATTAAAGAAGATCAAGTTGAAGTATGAAATAAAATTAATTAAGGAATCTAGTAAAATAATATAGGGACACAGTTTCCAGAGAGAAGATAGTCTCCTAGGTGGATACATTCAATCATTTCTCAAATTTCAAACGGTTAGAAGGTCACAATAAAAGATCTAGATTTAAGAAAAGGTCAAGTAAGTCAAAATTGAGATATAGTCACATGGTTTGGTCGAAGACAAACTATACTTGTGTATATACAACTATCTTGGTCATGGATGGAATGTAGAGTACCTCTATTTCATTAGGGTGACCTTGCCTGCTTCTTGGTTTTCTATCAAGATAAGATTTAATCCCAAAATTTTAGTTCCCAATATGTATTTCCAAGCTTGACATAAACTACGATATTCAAGCATAATCATAAAAATAATTCAAGTCTTTAATAACCCTAAGATAACCCTTAGTATTCCCCTCATATGCACAAACTAAACTTTCTTATTCTCTAGTCGGTTGAGGTCATCCATCATAACTTAAAAAAATTTAGATTCCTCTAATCAATCTCAAAATAAGCTTTATCATATCTCTTAATAAATTTTCCACAAAATCGCAATATTATAAATCCAAACTTTAAACTCAAGATTTAGATAATCTTATCAATCGTGAATTATGTAACAAAATTTGAAGAATTTTTTTCCACAATTGAAATATTAAATTCAAAATCTAAATAAATTTATCAATCATAGATCGTATGACACAGTTCAAAATTTAAATTTTTCTTAAATCGATTTATATCCTCAAAAGATATGAATAGTTATAACCGAAAATCATAAATATTTTCTAAATCTTCAAAATTAAAGATTTTACTCAATCTTCTATCAATCCTTTGGTACTCCTAGTAGTCTTAAGATAAAATTCTCTCTATCCTCAAAGTTGGTAATATTGCTACTACCCAACTTTAGCATACTTTTAGAAAATAAAAGCCTCTATATCTTAAATAAGACCTCAATGTATACTAATTGTGAATGTAATCCTTCTAGTCACGTGTTTGACCTATAAGCATATACTAGTGTAGTCATCTTCCTAACCGACATTAAGCACGAGAAAGTAAGGATTCACGGTAGAAAGGGGTCAAACAAGATGCAATCGAGGGAGGCAAACGAGAGTTCGAAGTTTGGAGTCAAGAAAGAATGTCAAGTATATGGATGAGATCCTAGACTCTAACTATCTGCAGGCTCACATTGATACAATAATGTAACCGAAGTGATAAACTTGACCTGCATGGACCACCACAAAAACATGTAACGCCCCAGTCCCAAAATACTTAGGACTAAGTACGTATCCATGCCAGCTGTACACATACAAAGTATACTCCAATATATGGAACCTTCGTATGTATACATAAGCTGTAGAATGCAGTAGATCATGAAACTAATCTCATCCACAAATAAAGAAGAAGACTTTATAATAAACTCTAGAATTATCATTTAAAATTGTTGGGCGGAGACAAATCCACTACCAATGAAAGAGAGAAATACATGATAACAAAATTTTGTCGAACGATGCGAAGAAGATCCATGTGTAATCATCCTCGAAAAAAAAGTAGATCATGGCCTTGGCTAGAACACCTGCGAAAACATCATAAAGACACACACCCAGAGAGATCACCAAGTCCTTAGAGGGACGTAAAACAAGATACAGGAAGAACATGCCATAATAAACTGAATATATAAAATGTCACAAGCCACAAGTAAAGTAAAATAGTCCCCATCGTAACATGATACATAAAGGAACGGAGTGACTTGACATTGACTAGGTTTACCTAACCATCTAAATTGTTTATGCAGTTGAGAACAAACCTTTAATCGCATGAGCCCTGGCTGTAAATAAGATCTAGTATAGTCCCTACTTGGGCACCAGTGACCTAAGCGCATGACGTTCAAAAATGATAGTGTCCAACCTGAGAGGATCATCTTACCCCAAGCGCATAACGTTCAAGAAGTCAGTGGCCAACATGAGGGAGTAAGCATACCCGTATCTCCAGCGGAGTTTTCGAGTTACAAGGGAATGTGTAATAGAAGCCCATACGATAAAAATGTTCTTCCCACCCGATGCACCTATCGAAGTCGCATCTACGATCATGTACCTCTACTAACTACTAAGTCTCCTAACATGCCTCTATTAGCAGTTAGACCTAACGCATGCGTACGGGTGATCAGCCAACATGCAAGTACCTCTACATATTACTCATCTCACACATATCTCTTGGTACAACTGTGTCAAGGTTTATACAATACACTAAAGTTGGTAGTCCCTTAACTCTAGGTCCATATGCAATCAAAGGATAATAAGCAAAGTAAAGCTAATATCACTGAGTAGTTAATAAATCAATAATTGTAATAATGGTACAACTATAAGAACTGGAAATAAATAAACAGTGATACTAAATATAAGTAATAAATATGGCAAGATATATTTTCTGATGTCCGAGTGAGGTAAGATGATGTCCTGACGACGAATCAACAATATCGCACAAAGGGGAAGGTGTAGGAACAACTTCGGATGTTAAAAATAGTCTATTATCTAATTATAATTAATAATGCACCTATTTCATTTATTTTATAAATTCTAAAATTAGGGTATGTTATAGTTTTTCATATCAGCTTTTCGAAAAACTAAACTGATCGCATTTTCGTTTTCGGAATCTCCCGAAATCACAAAAATACTGAATACCTTTATTTTTGGGACACTAGATAATCAAACAGTTTTACAAAAATCTAAAGAACAAATTTTTTCTATTAAAATATGTTTCTGGAAAGCTTACCTCGATACGCTTCTTTTAACAAAATTAGAGGCGAAACGGAGTTCGGAGCTAGGAGATATCGTCGCTCCAAGTTGCTCTTGCTACTAAAAAGCGGGACTGAATTTTAATGACGAATGTTTGAGTTCCTATTGGACTAAAAATAATTTCGAATTATGGTTGATAGGAAGGGAATGTATTGGGTATATAGGTACTTATTTCAGATTTACCTCCTAAATTAGATAGGATTTGATTTAAATAGATAGGAATTACTTTGTTATGATATAATATAGATATGAATGGTTTCCTATTAGACTTAGGATTATGATTAACTTAAAATATAGTTCATATTTATCTAAATTATCTATAACATTATTTAAAATTACTATAGATAATAAATAGAGTTAATATTTATTGAAACAACCTTCATATAATCTCATTTATACAAGCTGAAATATTTAATACTAAATTGACATTTATTCTATATTATGTAAATAGTGTACAATATAAGTAACATGTAAAAAATAATAAAAGTTATAAAATAAATTCTAAAATTTTCAGAAAAATTGTATAATATAGTTTAGATCCATAATGTACTAGAAAAATAGCTTTATATATTTTTATACTAAATTCACTAATGAGCACTATACCAAATATATGTAAAATAATAAAAATTATATAATAAGTCAATAAATAGTTATTTAAAAATTTAAATTCCACAAATATTTACTTTGAAAAATCAGGGGATTTATAAAAGTCTTATTTAGATAAGGACGAAGAAGAGTTTTAATTTTCCTTAGATTTTTTACTATTTAATTCAAATTGATTTAAAAGTAAACCAATCAAATATAATCCAATGTAGATAGATTCTACATCTAATTTAAACTGTATTTAAATAACTTAATAATTTTTTTCCAACTTAAATTACCATAATTAATTACATATTAAATCAACCCATATTTAATATACCTTTTTCGAAATAATATATTAATGATAATAATTAATTTCATAAATACAAATATATATACACTCGGATGCAAAAATAATACTTACATAAAATAAAGTTTTTCTAAATTACTAGTTATACTTGTACCATAAAATAAAATAGCCTTTTTAAATAAAAATAAAGTTTGGCAATCCTCGGTGCGGCACATTTACTACTTCAAACAATATAATATATGTATCGTCTATTATTTTGAAATATTTTCTACATCTATATAATTAAAACGTTTTATAAAAATATGTACTTCGCACTTATTCGTACTTGACGAGAAATTTAAGAAATGCAAACTCGTACGCGACGTACAAATACGAAGTACAAAAATCAATACCATATTTATTAAAAAAATTATAGTAGAAATTTAGGTGTTTTACAGCTTCTCTGGTAGCTCCTGTTGGAACCCAGTACTCTGTCACAGTGATGGGTCGAGAGCTAGTTTTCCCAAAGAACAATCTGCACACATGTTTTACTACTCTATACAGACAGACACCAATGTTGATGTTTGGGACTGGCGATTCCCTTTTATAGACTATACAGTCTATGGGATCCTACCCGAAGATCCGAAGGAAGCTACTTCTATCAAGAGGCGCTCGCTCCGATTCTTCTATGACACATCTACCGAAATGTTGTATTGTCATTCATAAAATAGACTTCTCCTTCGGTGTTTGTCTAATACTAAAGCAAAAGAAGCACTTCGGGAAGCACATGATGGCACCTGCGAAGCTCATTAGCCTAGTCCTAAGTTACAGGATCGCTATGTCGCATGGGCTACTACTTCCGAGTTCCTACATCCCTCTACGGCTGCCTGGCCATTTGAAGCATGGGGAATGGATATCATTGGACCGATCAGCCCGCCGTCCTCCAAAGGACACCGGTTCATCCTTGCCATCACCGACTACTTTTCTAAGTGGGCGGAAGCAGTGCCACTAGCTGAGGTAAAAACCTTGAACGTGATCAGCTTTGCTAAGCATCACGTCATCTACCGCTTCGAAGTTCCTCGAAGGATTATCCTTAACAATAGCCCTCAGTTTATGATCCATATATTCCATCGATTCTGTAATAAGAATCAGATACAAAATGTAGTATAAACGGCTTACAATCCTGTAGTGAATGAACTAGCCGAAGCATTCAACAAGACGATTGTCAAGCTGCTCAAGAAAGTCGTGTCTTCTATTAAACGCGACTGGAATAAGAAACTCGGCGAATGTCTATGGGGTTACCGTACCACGGTTCGAAGATCCATAGGTAATACACCATTCTCCCTTGTCTACGAGATTGAGGTGATACTCCCTTTGGAGATCCAAATTCTGTCTCTATGAGTAGCCGTCACCAACCAGCTGATAGACGAAGATAATCAACGTCAGCTACAAGAGTTAGAAAAGTTGGATGAGAGGCGCCTACTGGCTCAACAATGTATCAAACTCTATCAAGCTCAAATTTTTGGGGCCTTCATCGCAAAGGTCTGGGAAAGGATATTCCAAGTGGGTGACGTTGTTATATCAGTTCGAAGACCGATGGTGATGAACCACAAGACTGTTGGGAAGTTCGAGCCCAAGTGGGAAGGACCGTTCGTCATAGAGTCAGTCTACTCCAATGGTGCATATCGACTAGCCGAACCTAACGGCTATTTGCTAATGATGCCAATCAATGGTAAATTTCTAAAGAAGTACTATGTCTGAGGTATAAATGGACATGTATTTCCACATCCCCCGCGGGTGCTTATGAGTTCTATTAACAAATTCATCCCTTCCTCATTTCCCTAGTAGAAAATATTTTACGTCCATATTAACTCTGAGTTGTTTTTCTATACCCCAACGAAGTTCATGCCTACCATGTCCATATTACCTCTGAGTAGACATTTCTTCCATGATAAACCCCAGATTGTCGTAATTATCTTTAAAATATTTCACGTCTATACTACCCCTGAGTCGTTCTATACATTCGTAGAGTTTATCCTTACCATGTCCATACAACCTTTAAGTAAGGAAAGTTCTACCACAAGAGGTTCCGTATTTACCATGTCCATATTATCTCTGAGTAAACACCCCATCCCCATCGGAGTTACCTCCATCCATCATGTTAAGCCTACCTCTGAGGGAATTCTTACTACTATAAAAAGCTCATAGTAAATAGACAAGTAACGAAACAAAACTAAGATTCTTTTATTCATAAAAAGGAAATTTTTTCTTTCTTTACTACAAAAGGGCCTCTCAAAAGAGAGGAACAAAAATACATCAACATTGTGATGACCGACGCATAAGTTCTTCAAGACGGCTCCTCAAAAGGGCAATCTGGGGACCAACCAACTCTTTGGCTCGAAGCTCTGCCTTTTGTCGTCTGGCGTGTTAGCCTAATGATTATATCATGTTTTTGAATATGGCTAATCAATTAAGTTTAACATAATGACGTCACTAATATTCATGTATCACTATCATGTTGCTACTTAAACTTAGCATTGTCCTAATGTTCTACATCTTATTGCTATGTTTGTATCATAATACATTATACTGCTTTGTTCGCCTAGCATGTACTTTCATATATGCGGTAAGCATGATAAAATATGATCAAATTAGGACATATACAATGGGCCAAAGATGGTATTATACAAAAAGATTTCTCTGAACCGCCCAACGACCTATCTGGGGCCTTGTATCGGAGGTTCTGCTGCACGGTCAGTGGACAGGGGTCGAGAGGGCTGCGCCCCCCATGGGAGTTCTAGGGCAAAGCTTCCGGAAGGTATTCAGATTTCCAAATTTGTTTATCTTTGGACGACCGCCGTAAGAAAGAAAGTTGTCATCAAATGGCTCTTGGTTTTCCTATATTATTAATATAATTTTCATATTTATTGAGTTTAGGAATATGATGTATACTGCATCGTACTGGCAAATAGGCTACCCAAAAACTGTTTTCAAAATATCCTTTCATTTTGAAAACAAGCCCACTTACAAAAGTTCAAACTACTTTCTAACTGCTTGACCTTTCAAAAAGTCCAAAACCTATTTGCAAAATCCTCTAACAGAACTCCAATAGAATTTGGCCCAATTTTGGCCCGAATTCGGCCAGAGTTCGGTTAGTGCCCATTGGATTTTGAACATGGTCTTCCGGCAGTTACGGATCTTGTCGAGATTTTTTCATAGAGTTTTGCCCAAATTTTACTCGAATTCTGACAGAGTTCTGCCTTTGGAAAAACTATAACTAGAGAAATATTTCGATCATTTCAACTCACCAATTCACTTTTATATATCTTCTATACAAGCCTACTACTTCTTCCAAAGTGTTCTGAGCTAATCATTTTAAATCCTAAGCCACTTACAATCCTCTAGTTGATTTGCCAATGCGGAATGGTCTAGAATTTTTAGAGTGATTGTAATCAGAGGCTTGATAGAAGAAAGACACTTCACAATTGAAGTTGGTCGAGTAATTCGGATCAAAGCTTGTATTGTAGAAGTTGCAAGAACTTTGGATGAAAACTTGTGGTATTTTCCAATAATGGATTCACCTAGAAGCTCGACTTCTTCCAATTGGACTAGTCCTCACAAGAAAGAAACCAGTATACATCCTTATGTTTGTGTTTGCTCTCTGCTCTCTAATTTTCATTTACTTACTTGTGATATATTATCTGTGATCTTGCTGCTAACTTTTTAATTAGCTAAATTTCGATGCCTACTCTATTCACCCCCCTCTAGAGTATTGTGCTTTACAATTCATTCCTGCAATTGGTATCAGACCTAGGACTCTATTATTTGGCTTAACATCCTTAGAGTAGATCCTTATTATCAATTGTTAACCTCTGATTCCAATTGCCTACAATTGGTATCAGAGAACGTGCTCCTTATAGAGATATTTTGGCTTAACATCCTTGGAGCAAATCCTTATTACTATAGTGGATTATATAGGTAAAGCGAGGTTATATTGTTATTATATAACTGCTGTTACATAGATCATAATATCACATATGGCAAGTATGTACTTCACAACTGAAGAGCAATCCACAAATAGACTCCCACTATTTGATGGAACAAACTATAGTTATTGGAAGACACGAATGAGCTTCTACCTGAAGTCTCTAGATCTTGACTTATGGTCAATTGTTGTCAATGGCTACAAAAGCCTATTATCACTTCTATTATCACATCCTCGATAATCAACAAGCCTTATTATAGTTACACGGAGGAAGAGAAGAAGTTAGCTATCCTTGATACAAAAGCTATGCGTATCTTTTATTATGATGTAGACATAAATATATTCAATCTTATTACTACTTGCACAACATCTCATAAAATTTAGAAAGTTCTTAAAGCTACTTATGAGTGCAGGTATAAAAGCAAAGATGGCAACCCTAGAGAGGAGGATAATCTTCATAATGATGTAAATATGTGCATGATTGAATTGGGATTTAAGGTACAACACAACCCTTATATGAAGAAGAGCTTGTATATGACAACTGCAAGAAGATAAGCCACACCCAAGAAGATTGTACTACTGCTAGAAAGGAGAGTCACTACAAATATCAAAATAAAGGAAGATCATCATCTAACAAGTACGCTAGCACGAGCATATGGTGTGAAAGCGAAGCAACAGATTTTGAAGAAGAAGAGAGACCTCATCAAGCTGTAAATTTATGCTCAATGGCATTATCTAACAAGGTAGAAAATAATTCTTTTTATGAAGAGAGTGAATTTTCTCATGATGAGTTATCTGATGCTTTCAGTGATCTAGTAGAAGAACATAAGAAAGTATTAGATAAGTATAAGCAAGCTAGAAAGGATATTCTATCCTATAAGCGTGAGAATAAAAAGCTTACTTGCTTATTGAATGATGCTAGAAATACTTTTCCTTCTGATAAATCTACTGAGATTTCCATACTTGAGTTTAGATTGCATGAGGCACTTGATTGCATTGAGAAAAGCACTCAAAAAAAATACTAAACTTAAGGAAGAATTAGAATCAGAAAAGAAGAAGTATTCTATTGCTTCATATAGAATTGATGCTCTTTCTGCTAAATATGATGAGATCTGTGCTAACTCTAAAAAGTTAGAGATTAGACTGGAAAAGCAGGTAGTACAACCTATGACTCAGTCTAACACAAGACACGTAACACACCACAAAGTCACACACGTCATGTCTTTTACAAAGGAAGCAAGCAAAGCTAAAGCTTCACACAACCATGCTTTCTATCACAAGTATCTACGTACATCATATCATACTACTGCATGTTCTCATACTGCTGCACATAGTACTAATGTCAATACTTTTTGTCATTATTGTGGTATGAATGGACATGTTTCTAATCGTTGTCAGATTGGAAAACTAGTTGATATAAACTTGTGCAAATGGGTTCCCAAAGCTAACAAATGTGGATCCAACTATTGGATACCAAAGTCTTTACCTAATATTGTAAGAGAAGCTTCTCACATCAAATAGAACTATAGAACGTGTTGGTGATTGCAAAGCTACAAAGGCCATCTTCCAAGTAATTGCACCAACATAAGTGTGGTCACTAGAACCACTTCGGTAACATGCTTCCGAAATAGTTTTTAATATCTAGCATGTTCTTATTGACTTCTTACTATTAGCTCTCATTGATATCTTCTAATTGTTTATTGCTTGAATCAGTGTGAGATATAATCCTAGAATGACTAGCTGTTTAGCTTAAATGATTAGTTCACACATAGTATTTTATTTTCTTTTAGTGTGACACATTTGTCTATGTATGTTCTTTACTCTTAATCTTTATTCTTGAAGCATGCATACCACTGTAGTCCATAGGAACTTAATTTTTTTTGGATTAATATATTTTTTGACTCTTCGTCTTTAATATTTTGTTTTAATGGTCACTTCTTACCGATTTGTCTTTAACATATCATATTTACTTCAGTCGGCATTTTTTAAGTATGTATGTTTAGTACAAGTCTTTTATTTACTTGAAAAGTATATACATATACTTTTATGTTAACCTTATGCTTGCATAATATATTCACTATTGATTCTCATATTTTATTTAACTTCTTATGAATCAATTACATCTTTGTCTGATAAAGCATATTTATGCATATTTTTGATCTTGTGATAATTATTTTAATGCTTATTAAGGATACATGAATAATTCATTGTCATTCATATATTGCTCATATGTTTCTTATATTAATATATATCTTTGTATAAATATCTTTATGGGGATATATGAGTTAAGTTTAAGTTATATATTATTTTAAAAAGTAGTTTCAAACTTGTGCTTATCTCATACTTTAGCTATTGATTACTTGGAACAAATTTATGTTCTTCTCTTTATTAGCTTCTTCCTCAAAGCCTCTTTTAATGATTTTTTTGGTTTTTTGGTTGACATTTTGGATACATGACTCTTATTTAAATAATTTTTAATATCTTGATCATGATAAAACCATTCTTTGGGTATTTACTTCTTTTATATTTAAGAATTCTAGATTTCGATGTTGTTTGATGATACTGCATATATTTCTTTAAATCTAAGTTCTTAAAAGTAGAGATCATTTTGGGTATAAGCCGAAAGGGTCCTTCTGTCATACAGGTGTAAATAGTCTGAAGCGACACGGTGTACTAGTCTTCGGACTACCGCTAGCTGGGAATCGGTCCTTATAGCTAACCCAAAGTGATCAATACTTTATTGACTTAAGGTTTATTAAAGGTCTACTTGCAACTATTATCTAGTTCTGGATCCAAGTTACTGAACCCAGTCTTCTAGGTTCCCGAATACATCAACGTATCTTGGTCCTACATTTTGATTTATAAATATTTTATTATTACCCAATGATTTTATAGCACATATGAATAAATATAGTTGATACATCTTATACCGTATGCTACATTTTTCTAAGATTTATTTTAAGTCCATAGAATATAATTGATTTTATATTGCACAAATTCTTCTTAAATCTTCGATTATTAAAGAAGAGATTTTTTTTGGGTACAAGCCTACAAAAGAGTCTGTCTGTCACTGTCACGACCCGCACCCGGTTTTCGGATACGAGACGTGTCCAAGTCCAGCCTACGTCGCAGTGTCGGCGGTAGAACGCTGTCTAGTACATAAACAAGTCACAGAGGCAATCTAGATCTCATCCACAAGATATGATATAATCCACTAACACAATGAAACTGAATAATGAATGATAATAAAAATAGAGTATCCAGCTCATTATGAATCCAAGTCACGTCCGGTGGACACAAATCTACTACCAGTAGACGGAATAAAAATAATACAGAAAATGGTAATAATCGAGTCAAAACTGCTAATCATCAAAGTACCCTCGTCTGCAGTGGTACCGTGGTCCAATGTTGGCTCAAACCTGCTCGCGTGCACCTGGCTCAGTACTCGGCTAAACCTGAAGAGATCATCAGGTCCTCAGAGGACTAGCAAGATACATAATATACAGGCCTTTCTAACAGTTTAACATGCATGAAAGAAATCCAAGATATAAGCAGGAAAAACTAAACAAGTGCGAGACATGAATGTAGGAACAACTACGTATAAATGAACTGCTGAAAACAAGTAAACGAGAAAATCAAGGCAATACCAACCCTCGCCCCGATTGTGGACTCGCAGGTCAGTTTCAAGACAAGTCACCCTCGCCCCGTGTGTGGACTCGCAGGTGCAAAGGACAACCCTCGTCCCGATTGTGGACTCGCAGGTTGGAAACAACAAAATAAGAAAAATAGCAGTTCAATCTATAACGTGATCGTCCTACGATACAACGCAAACTAGTACAAGAGAAAAACAGGTCCAATAAAGCTACAAGGCTAACTGTGAGCAATGTCAAAGCACATGTCAGCGGTCAACTGAATAATGAAGCAGAGAAATATGTAAATAAAACTGTAAAGAAAGGCAAGGTATACTTGCCTTAGGTCCTGAGCTTTTGGCACGGGTCAAGTCCGTATCTCGGTCCAAATATCCTATTTTTAGAGTTCATCATGTCAATAAGTGAAAATACAACAACTGTACTAACTATTTAAGTCTCGAGGGTAACTCTAAGTTATCATGGTTTCTTTAGCTCTATAGACATCTAGGAAATACCATCCTTTTATACTTCTTATTACTTAGGCTCTATGTCTCAATTACCATGGTATACCATTCATCTATGTATATACGTATTCTTAAATATCTTCCAACTAAGCTACCTATATATGCATGCATCTTTACAATATGTATAACCAGGATACACTCCAGGGTGACCTGTTCCATATTGGGACACCACCCATACTCCCTTACACCTATTACTGATACACAATTTCCTATATACACACACAAGAGTGTGTTGTTTCCCCTGTATACTGCCATTAGAAGTATCAAGTGATACTTGGTATCACCATATTCATATAATAAGGTCCTCTTTGTACTCAGTACTTAGGGAAAAACAGGGATAATTACCCTACAGGTTTCAGGGGAGAACCCCCTCCCATTACAGTTAACAGGAACTCCCTCCTAAGACTGAAACTTCACACGATAATATGGTTGCTCTCTAACACTGTCCTACAGGAAAATCCATTCATAGTACTCTAGAGTATATACCATGGCCTATAACATGGGTGTGAAGTAAAATGACTAAGCAGCAGAAAACCCACTGCAAGCCTTTCACCATTAAAAACAAGACCAAGTTATGTTAATTATTACTTACTGGACTAAACAATCTAAATGATAACAGTATGAAATGTCACTTTTAAGAGCCAGATATACAAACAAAAGGGAAAAAGATTATACATGACAAGGTTCAAAACTTAAAGACACTGGGAAGAGAGGGTTCTAATGTGAGGGTTAAAGGGGTATGCTGATATGAAGGGAAGACCTGAACTCTCTTCCTAATGGAGTTGAAACTCTGTACTGGACTTGATGTTCCCAGGTAATATTGTTTATACAAGAAATATTTACATTAACCCATATGGCAGGACAAAGACTGTAATACAATAGAAATGGTTGAAGTAAATGAATCACTTGAATGATCTACATATCTCCTAGCCAACTAGGATCAGTACAATATCTATTATTATTTCCTATTGAACTAATACCCCAATCAATTCTTATGAACTAATATATTCCAATCAGTTTTGGTATTACACATTAGCTTTCAACTGATGCCCAGATCAGATTTAGAGTTAATCAGCACATCAGTCATGGTCCCCATGATATTGCATTAAGTTGGGTATCCTTTGGATATCCTGGGTCATGGAATATACCATGTTTCCTATTCCTAACATCAGTAGGACATACCCCCAAGTCTTTATTCAGATTCAAAGTGTCCTGCTACCAAATATATATAGGATATTCCCAGTGCTACTGTGATACGCAGGGCACTCTTCAGATTCAAAGTCTGTCCACATGTCTATATGCAGACTGGTCAGAGCAATTCATATTTACACATCGTCTTGAACCTAACATAGCATGATAGTCAATATCAGGAAAAAAATACGCAGAAGATAGTAAAGACAAAATGCCCAGGAATAATAATGCATTTGTTGTCACAACTAGGACGTAAGAGAGTCGAGTGATTAAACAACTGCACTTTTATTGTTTAAAGGATGGATAACAGTAATGCATGAGAACATAGAATGACCAATAAAAACATACGAACATTTCAGAATTAATTGCTTCACATAAGTAACTGCTACTGATTGGAAGTAACAGAACGAAGATCAATTTTGAAATGTGATCAAGCAATTTCGCCGGGAAGTGATCAGATACAAGTTATATCTGAGTATAATGTGAGGTTCCTCTAAAATTCATTGAGCACAACGCAGATACTGTTATATATAATTGTTTAACTCTCAAAGAAATGATAGCAGAAGGAAGAGGTTGCAGTTTCATATCACAAATTGACTGACTTGAAGGGCTAAGACTGAAGTAATGAAGGGACTGCTAATGGATTGCCAGTGGACTGATATAAAGACACAAGGACAGGTAATAATTTAGGGATGGACAATACATGGGTGAGGGTTTGATACAATATACATGACCAAAATGGCTGGACTAATGAAAGGACTGACCGAAGACATAGGCTAAACATCTACTATGGACTGAGCATATAAGATCTGAATACAGGCCATATGCAGAGACTGGTACATCAAGAATGCAAGGAGATTTCCTTGGTATCAAGGAAATGGACAATATTAAGATAAGGACTGATACTTAAAGTATCAGTCAACTGCTCAAGTGAAAATGTAACTCGAGCCATCCCATGTCTCGTTAACTGATACAAGGGGGTCCATGGGCTAAACTGATATGTATGCCAAGGAGGGGCTGAATATCTAACAGTCCTTTCTTCTATGCATTTGGTTGTGGCCTGTAACAAGTGAAAACTAGAACTGAAATACTTGGAATTAAAATGGAAGGACTGAACACTACCCTATAGGTCTGAACTAGGGCTTACCAAGAACTGAACTATACTGCTAACTGGTACAAGACATGGAATTCCCTTGGGATATTTGTTGGTAAGGGAACTGAATCAACCAAAGGAAGACTACTCTTAATTTAACTAAGGATGAATATTCAGTCCATAGCTGAACATCAACTCAACAGAACAATGAATTAATATAGGGCAGGTACACGTGTATACCAATAATCTTGGCAATACTTGTCAATCTAACCCCTGTTACTTCCTGGATACATGAATTTCACAGAACTCTTGTTCTATTCTGACTTGACAACAACATTAAACTACTGTTGCTATATATCCCTTGATACACCGGTAAAAGGGATACCTCTTCAATGTTTAGTGGAACCTGAAATTGGCATACAGTTTGAAGACTCCCTGACCTTTCTAATTCATGTCCATACATTAACATGATCCTATTGACTCACCCAATATTGTCCACCTATCTATTGGCATCAACTGATACACAGATAGTCCTCTTAATTAGGAATGGTCATGCCCCCCATAATAACTCCATCCTGTGCCTATGTCTCTATAACCCCTGTACAGGTCATAGCCTTACTGAACATGAGTACAGGAAACCCTCTATATTGCATAACCTCCTTCGATGCAGGATTATGCTCCATGCTCGATACTGGTTTACCCAGTAACATCCCTGGTATCCCAAATATTACTAGCTTTATTTTGATTTAAAACAAGATCAAAGCTACAGAACAAGCTATAAGACACATCACCTATGCCCAAATGATCGAGTATAGATGTACTACCTGTGGTTCGTATTACGTATATTGGTATGCATGTACGAATTTTGACTTGTATTGCATGTCTCCTTGCTTGGTTTATTTGGCATTTTCATTGCTTGGTTCACCTTGGGATTGGTTCGGCTAGGCTTGGGTTTGCTTATTTGGTTCATCATGAACCAAGTGGCCCGAACCAACTCCCACCTACCACCCCACTCCTTCCTTTATTAGCCGCCCAACTCTCTCTCTCTTCATTACTCTTCTTCATTTACTTCTTCTTCTTCTCCACCAACACTTCCTCACCTACCAGATAGAGAGCTAGGCAAGTGTAACTTGCTTCACGAAGGAACTCCCATTTTGTTGTTCCATTTTCTTCTCCTCAAGATCTTAAGCGTCTTTAGTACTTAGTGTTTTCAAATTTCATGGCTCATTCTACGTAGATCTAAGTTTCTAGTATTTTCGATCCTCTTGGTTTTGATCTATTAAAATAACTTGTTTTCGAAAACTAAGAGTTCCATGTAGTAGGCCTCATGATTTTGCACAAGTTTGGTTTTGGGATGGCCGGATTTCACCAAGTCTTGGCCGAGATGGAGTTCCTGAGCTCTTACGCGTGTTTGCTTTGGCCATGGGGAGAAGATGAAGTTTTACGCACACGTTTTAACGTGTTAGCGTAGTGTTTAGCCCTTACGCCCACGTTTTATGTGCCAGTATTTATTTCGGCCTTTTACGCTCACGCATTACGTGTAAGCGTATCCCGTTCTACGCAGGGTTTATCGATTTTACGCTCGGGGCACTCCCGTTAGCATAAAAACGTGCTCGCGTAGTGCCTCTTTTTTCGCACACGCATCGCGTGCCAGCGTACTTTGTTTTACGTTGAGCTATTCGATTTTACGCTCGGGACTCTCCCGCTCGCGTAAAATCAAGCTAGCGTAAAATCCCTAGCTCGAGCAGACTTTCACGAGCGTAAAATTGCTCGAGTTTTCCTCGCGTAGAGTTTTACTCGCGTTCAATCTTGCTAGCGTAAAGCTCACGCGTAAAGTTTCACTAGCGTAATCGGTGGTACACACGTAGAAACTTGAGTTCCTATGGCGTACACCTTTACCTTTTATAGATATTTTATGCCCATTTTATATCCTTACGCCTTTTGTCATGAACTTGAAAATAACGAATTTATTTAATATGTTCGGAAATGATAATTGAACACGGCATAGTATGACAAGTATACCTGACATGATCATTCTCGAATTGCTGTTGCGACGGCTAACATGATATGACACGACCTGACAAGAATGATTGACCTAGACACCATGGACGATTATGTTTGTACATATAAACAAGTACCGTCTTGCATCATGTCTAGGACGGGGACCCCTGAATACCACGGTCAGCGGCACCTACTGAAATTGACTAAGGCTAATTAACTAGAATAATTCAGTAGACATGAAGAGATTCCCCGCTACAGGCAATCCCGTTATCTGGGCACATTCAGTGGACTTGTAGCCTACCGACGAGTAGGACACATTTCCAGCACACAGTCATGTGGTGCACCATTAATAAACGTACATTCGACCTGGATAACCGGATGGTCTGCAGGGCTTGTGGCTGTTGAGATAATCTCATTGCATCTTGCTAGTAACTAGGCCTGTGATAACCCTAGTTAGTTAATGTATCAAGCCGTACTCATTGCTTGGTCGTGATTGATTGGATGGAGTCTAGCCCTGTCTAGTTGTCATGATCTGTACAAGATTGTATCATGACCTGATTTTTTGTATCGATAAATGTTGAGATAATAAGTTCTGTTCAGATGAAGGGTTACAACCCCGGTCCTTGTTTGGATTAATGGTTGTAACTTGGCTATCTGAATAGTTCTATGGTTATCTTATCATATATTGTCCTGATTATGTGTGCTTATCTTCACAATACGGATCAGGGGTCCAGTTCTGTTCAGGCGAAGGATTACAACCCCGATCCTTGTTTGGTTTAAGGGTTGTAACCTGGCTCCCGGAGCAGTTCTGTGTCCTCTCTTCGTTTATTGTCTTATTGCTCTCCAAGCCATGTTCGTCTTGTTTTACCTTATTCCAATAACATGATTATTTATACCAACCTTCATAATGAAGATCAGGGGCAAGGTTCTGTTCAGGCGAAGGGTTACAACTCCGGTCCTTGTTTGGTTTAAGAGTTGTAACCTGGCTTCCGGAGCAGTTTTTTATCCTCTCTTCATTTATTGTCTTATTTTTACCCTATGACAAGACTAATCATATTTTACTTATCAATAGTATTTGAGACGGGTTTCTATTCAGGTGAAGGGCTGCAACCCCGGTCCTTATTTGGTTTAAGGGTTGTGACCTGGCTACTTGAATGGTTTCTTCGTACTCAGTTTACTGTTGTTATCTCTATTATTATCAGTTTTTTATTTATTATTTATCTTTAATACTCTATTGTGATATGCTGGTTTTAGTTCCTAAGGAAAGCCTCCTTTGTGGCACTTGCTCTTTCTGGGGTCTGACCCAGCTGGTTTTGTGTAGCCAGATATCGGAGCAGCTCCAGAGATTCTACCTACCTTCCAGCCAGATGGTGGCCACCAGGCGTAAACCTGGCAACGAGTGGGTTCTTTTGTTCTCCTACTCCATTGTAAATTATTCTTTGAGGTGTTTAGCCGACGAGCACGTGTTAGCTCGATTGCATCTTTATTTACTGTCTGCCTACGGGCTGTAACATGATTAACAAATCCTAGGGTTGATCATGTATGACTAAACTCTTGCTAGTCCTCACATTTTGTACGACTAGCTTCATGATCATCCGAATATATAATATATGGGATGCCTTACTATTGTATATTTGGTACTCTGACATCTTGTAACTATTATTGCTTGCTTGAGATTGAGTCACTAGGCTTGTTTATGACCATAGGAGACTGATGGATTGTAGTTAAACCCTCATGTATCTAGACAGCCGTGACCGTATAACGAGGTGGGTTACACTTCAATATACGTAGCTGGCTATGTACGCCCCCGCTCTCCAGTATTCTGGTTCTGGAGCGTTACAATAGAAGATCACCTTTCTATCTCTATAAGGTACTAGAAGTAGTATCATTGGCACTTCTATGTCTGATACATGAGCTACAATCCATTAGCCTTCCCTTTTTGACATTAAATCGAACACCATCTGTTTCCTTATTACTGACCGCAATTAACAAGTTAGGAGACAGGAAATTACCTCTTGAGTCGGGATAGTTCTCAACTGCTTCCTAGCTCCTTGCTCGACTGCTCTTGCGGTGGAAAGGAGATGGGAATTTAGGGTTCGTCGATGGAGGGCAGAAATATGTATATGTAGGGCTAGCTCTCATCGGAGGAGATAGAGAGGTTGGATTCTTAGGTTTATATTCTCAAGATTTGAGAAGGATTGGGTTTCGAACAGAGTTGGATAGAGGGGAATCGGCCACATCAATTCAAATTTTTGTGAGTCATCCTGAGTTCAAATCGGAAGGAATAATTTGAATATGGGTTACTTGCATTAAGGCCCTTGCCTGTACCCTATTGCCTATTAGGTCCTCTGTTGCTATTTATTGCAAGAAAGAAAAAAAGAATATAACATAACAAACATATGTATGAGTTAATAACAATATATGAGATAAATAAGAATATTTTCAGTTTAATAAATTCGAGAAACAGAAAGAAAAAAAATAACTGGTCAAGCGGTTGACAACTCTACCCCCTTAAACAAATTCAGTCCTCAAAATTTAAGTGAAGCCATGATCTATTAGAATGGAAAGTCTTGAATAAATTGCTATGACAGAAATTCAAAAACAATTCAATTTAAAATATAGGTCTATCTATGCTGCTACTACAAATCTCTACTAAAAATTCCCACCATTAGCTTCCGGTGGCGTCGCCGCATTCTCTGTGATTGTGGCAAAAGCTCGCCCTCCTCCTGCGATTGGTAGTGGTGGGGCACTTGCGTTCCTCTTCGGACAAAATCGAGATATGTGTTGGTTGGAACCACAAGTCCAACACAACCCTAACCGTTTGCGGCACTCTTCTTGGATGTGGCCCCTCTTCATGCAATACTGCCAGGTGGGAACGTCTTGGACTTGATATGGGGCTGCTTGTGGCTGCTGCTGATACTGTTGTGCTGCGGTCTTCTCTGGGATATTGGATCGCTTTGTCAGTCTCGGTTGGTTGCTGCTTCCTCCTTGTGCGTCTCTGTCTCTCTTTCGCTTACGCTTCAATTCTGTTTCTACCGCCTGTGCAATCTTCAAGATCTTCTCGTAAGTTGTGGCCTGGCTGGTAGCGATGGTGATGCAGATTTCATATGAAAGTCCCTTCCTGAACTTCTTGGCTTTGGCTGCAGGGGTCAAGGCGTCTACAAAGCGGCTGAGGCGGGAGAACTCTGCGGTGTATTCGTCGACGGAGAGGTTGCCCTGTTCCAGGCTCTCGAACTCGTTCTCCAACTCTTCATGGGCTGCTTTAGGATAGAACTTTGTCTTGAACAGCTCCTTGAACTCCTCCCAAGTCACGTCTGGCGCGGTGAACCGAGGCTCGTCTCTATACCATGTGTGGGCGATGTCGTAGAGCTGCATGCCGGCATTCTCGACCTTCAGGTCTTCAGGAACTCGAGCCCTCCGAAGGTTGCGATCTACGTTCTCTAACCACTCATCTGCGTAGATAATCCCTTCCGTTCCTTTGAATTCTCTAGGCCTAAGGTCCGTAAAATTCTTGGAAGTTCCAGGACGCGGTCGTGGAGCGTCTCTAGTCTGGATAGCCTCTCTCAGAGTATCGTGGAAGACGTCAGCCTGTCGCGTCTGAGAGGTCATGAGCTGCTGGAAGATCCCAAGAAGCGTGGCGTTGTCCAACGTAGGTGGCGGAGGCAGAACATGTGCTGGATGTCCGGCAGGTGCTGGATACGTCGCTGGTGCAGGGCGCATGATTGTTAGGGTTATATACTAAAAGTATCACTTTTGTAGTAACCTTATTTCCTTAAATTTTGAATGAGAATCATATGGACAAATGTTTGCATATTGTATTTGTTGCAAGTGTTAATCCAAATGTCTGATATTCTATATTGTAGATAATATGGTGTGTGGTGTCACACAGAAGATCATATTATCAGTTTCCTATGGAGTATATAAATAGTTCACAACCTAGTTGGACTTGGACAATCTATTGGAAAGGTTGTAGTGTAATCTGGTATTAGTCTATCTTGACTATAGGTTTACACTAGTATACTTTGTGTGTATTGAACAAGACCACTTGAGGTTGTTCTCTTTGTACTGACTACATAAAGAGAACAAATACCTCTGTTATTATGGATGCTTGTGCTCTTAATTCGGATATAATAAAGGACATGTATATGCAGTGTGCATTACTTTGACTCATAAAAGAGTGAGATTCATTATGGATCAACAACCTCTATGAATTGGGTAATAACATTGTATGTATGATGGGCTGTTGATTATAAATGGATTCCATGTCCCGATACATCGGGTTGATGATGTCCTCTTAAGGAGCTCATAAGGATTGTCATATAAACCCTGCAGGTGGATTATATCCGACATGACAAATAAAGTTGAACGGTACTACTTAGGGATAAAAGATGTCGAATCAATATAGTTGTCAGTAACTTAATTTGATCGACGGACATACGATATCTTAACATGGGGAGCCAAACGAGCATATAATAAAAGGAGCCCACAAACATAATTTGGGATTCGGGAGGTAGTGCAACAATAGCTCATTAGTGGACCGAGCTATTGTTAATGGGCCTGGATTGTGTGTTCGGGCTGAATACGGGATATCCAGATCCGTTAGGAGGCCTAACCCTAATTTCTCCTCATGATCCCTGCCGTAGCCTATATATATCCTCTATTCTCTGGCCGCCAGATTACTGATTAGAAATCTAAAATTTTCTCTAAATTCATGATTCACGTAAGGAGAGAAAGAGAGGGCTGCCAAGGAGAAGAAAAGGTTGGGAGATCGTCGCCCACACGACGTCCAACTCGAGAAAGGAATACGTGCAGAAGATCTTGGGGTCGTCCGCTCGAGATTGCCAGAAATTACTTGTCTCCTTTCCGTCGCAGGTATAATTCGTGAACTCTAGTTTTCGCCTATGAAGGGTTAGAACACATATTAGATCTGTTTAACTTTCTATCGATCAATACGCACACCAAAGGAAGGGTCCTGGGAATCCCCAGTTCCATCAATTGGTATCAGAGCCACTTTGGATCTACGTATTGATTGATACGTCCATGTTGTCCAATAAAACCTGCGCTGTGTAATAGTCGGTAGATGTAGATCTGTTCTAACTCGGTTTTACAAGCATCTTAGATCCAACTATTATGGTCCAATACATGTTTTTTTTATTGTGTTATTTAAACCATGGACATGTCATGGATGTTGTTGTTGCTGTGGATGTAATTAAAATCACGAGGGTTGATCGTGCTTATTATTTTAATTTTTCAATCTAGATTATGTGTGAACTCCTTCGGGAGGCATAGGATTGATGTAATTTTAATTATTTTTGATCAATCGTGATGGCGGTGGTGGCTGTTTCTGACGCCGGACGAGATGCTGGTTTTAAGCAGTCCAGAGGCAGACAAATGATTTTCGATGAAGGAATCGACAGCCAAAACCTTAAAAAAAAATCGGGGGCGCTGCCCCGAACCCCGCAACCTTACCGGGCTGGTCGAACCCCGTATAGATCTGCGCAGCGCCAGATTTTGGATTCGGATAGTTGAGGACGGCGCAGCAAAGATGACCATAATAGTTGGATATTTTCTCTTATTTTTGTCATTTTGCTTTTCTGATTATGCATGTTTATTATTGTGTGGTTGTTTTTTTGAAAAACCAAGCCTACATTAATAATGGACAACATGGACATAATATCAACTAGTACAAAAACCCTCATTGTTAAATAACTAAGTGGGAGAGGATTTTTATTTAGTACAAATCCTATGGTCTCCATTACTGGTTTGTAGGTGATGTAATTATACTTGCGTGTTGGCTTTAGTGCTTTTCTCCATATCGGATGAGTATAATTATGGATCACCAGTACAAACTTCCTTAGGGATAATTGTAGAAAGTTACCTAGTATGTGTTCACTTCTCCATCTGAAGGAACTCATTACAAGGTAATGGACTTAATATTAAGTAATGGTATACACTTAGATACAAATAATGGTATCCTCCCCATCGGAGTCACTGCTATTATTTGTATGACCAGAGCAAGACTAGCATATTAATTTTATTTATCATAAAGTTATATTGACATGATAGTAAAATTAATAAGAAAAATCTACTTGAACAAAGTTGAATTTGTATACGTCCACACTATCGTGACATGCTAAATTCATGGTGTTCAAGGTGTTGGTGAATTTCTTATTATTGTTTTGAGGGAATCAATATTAGTTAATTCAAAATGTTTTTTTGCCCTTCATAATTTTTATTTATGTGATTCTCAGGATTTCAAAAATGGGTTCTTTCAGTCCACTTATGGTGATTCTTAAAGAAAACAAACTTACTGGACCTAATTATATTGACTGGAAACGTAATTTGGATATTGTTCTGACTGCTGAGGAGTACAAATATGTACTTGTTGAGGAATGCCCACCTAAGCCTGATGCTAACTCTGATGAAGAGGTCAAAGAGGCTTATAAGAAGTGGAAAAAGGCAGATGAGATGGCGCGGTGTTACATTCTGGCATCTATGTTAAATGTACTACAACATCAGCATCAGGCCATGGCCACAGCTTATGACATGATGTATAACCTCAAGAAACTCTTCGGACATCAGAGTAGAGCAGCTAGGCAGTTTGCTATGAAATATTTGATGAATTCAAAAATGGCTGAGGGTACACCAGTAAGGGATCATGTTCTCAAGATGATGGGTCATCTGAATGAAATGGAGATCCTTGGAGCTGAAATCGATGGAGGAAACCCAGGTCGATATCATTCTCGGGACTCTGCCTAAAAGTTTTGACAATTTTTGCCTTAATTACAACATGAACAAAAGGTTGTATAGTTTGGCAGAACTTGCAAAAGAGCTACAGGATGCTGAATCTCTCTTTAGGCAGAGTGGTCATGTTTTTGTTTCTGAAAAGGCTTCTACTTCTAAGCCAAAAGGCGGTAAGAAGAAGAATAACATTCAGAAATAGGAAAACTCAGCAAAGAAGGGCATGGGACCTCAAGGCGCGGTGAAAAAGCCGAAAGGCAAATGTTTCAAGTGCAAAGGGTCAGGACATTGGAAGACTGATTGTCCACTTCTCAAACAAGGGAACAAAGAAGGTATATCTCATTTACTAGTAGTTGAAACGTGTTTAGCGGTATTATCTACCGGCACCTGGTGTGTAGATACAGGAGCCACTAATCATGTCTGCAATATATTGCAGGGGTTCCAGGAAACCAGATGGCTCAGTGATGGAGAGATATGCTTGTTCATGGGTGATGCTACAAAAGTATCGGTCACTGCATTAGGAGATGTTACTTTATCTTTTGGTAGAAATAAGTCTTTGACATTGAGAGATTGTCTTTATGCACCTTCACTTAGAAGGAATTTAGTTTCTATTTCTATGTTAGTTAAGGATGGATATTCAGTTTATTTTAATGACAATATTGTTATTAGAAAGAATAAACATTTTATCTGTTCTGGTGCATTGGTTGATAATTTGTATGTCATTAATCCTATTTCGCCCGCAATACAACTTATGGAAATGAATAACATGTCATCTAACTTAAATAAGAGAAAAGAACCTTCTTGTATGAACCAAACATATCTTTGGCACTTACGATTGGGGCATATTAACCTAAAAAGGATTCAAAGACTGGTTGAAGATAGACCTTTGAGTTCATTGGAAGTGGAGGAACAACCAGTCTGTGAATCCTACTTCTGGAAATATGTCTCTAAAAGTTTTAAAATTCTGTCAATACTATTATTTTTTGGATATAGCCATGTAAATATGGAGCAGTTAATTGTTTCAAATCAATTATCCCCTTGACATGCCATATATCTAGAATATATTTTTCTTGAACATTATCTAGTTATGTTTATTTTTATTGGAGACATTTTGTTTGTTCATCTTTAAGCATTTATTTATTGAATATTTCTTTTTGCCTAAAGATGATATTTGTTTTAAGTTTGGAACCTTATATGCTTTTGATCCAAGGAAAGAAAAGATATATATTCTGGATGTTCCTTAGAACTTGTGATTATTTACTTTATCTATTCTTGTATATAAATTACTTCGGAACTAGATACGTATATTTTAAGTGGGAGTAAATTAATTGTTTCAATTCTTTTATGCCCTTAATATGTGGTATACCTTGTTCATCATGGACATATATTCTTTTAATTAGCATATATTATTGATTTGTTTATGATTTTTGATTTTTGTAAGGTTATGAGAGAATATATGATTATTATTATTTATTTATTTTTAATTCCCTTATTTTTTGTATCTAAAATTTATCTTGCCAAATATATTTAATCATCTTTGTTTGACTATTCCTTGAGTTTATATTAATTTTGTCATTTTTATTGAGATTTTATCTCAAAGTTCATGATTATCTATATTTAGACCGATCATACTTTGCGGGGGAGCATTCAAGTCGACTGAATTTCTCCTTTTCAAGTATTTTGTCTTTATTACCTTCATGTTTATCTAATAGATATACATATATCATGCTAAGGTAATTGCATTCAAATGCATAAACTTTGGCATAGATGTTGCATAGATTCTAGTATATTTATTTTGATTTCTTTTTCGATGATTATACTCTTTAAAGAATTGATTCACTAATTTGTATGGGCAAATTATGAATCATATTTTTTTGTGATCATAGTTAAAAGTCTCATTATATTTTTGATTTTTTATATTAGTATATACTAGATCTGCGAATTTCTATTCCATATGATTTAGTTATTTTTGACCAATGATTGATTTTTACGTTATTGATATCTACTTTTTACTCAAATCCTTTATTGGTCTCTTTCAAAACTACAGTTACATTTATACATCATAATGTGTTTTGAATGTCATTTTAGATTTCTAGTTGGTAAACTACTTGTTGTTTCATTTTACTTTTTAAAAGTTCAACCAACTATTTTGTGTTCTGACAAGTTTTTTATACTTTAGTTATGCAATTTTCTAAAACTTGTCATTATACGGTTCTTCTAATCCTTGATGATGATTATTTTTGCCTTTCTCCCTTACGTATAGTTGAGTTCTTTTTATCTTTTTTACGGGGGAGTTTATTTTTTTTGATCATGTCAAAGGGGGAGAAATAAGTCTAAGTTAGCACACAATATTCTAGTATTATGTGTTTATTAATGATACATGCATCTACTGTATATATCTTGGACTTAACCGATTTTCCATAATCAAATAAGAAAAGATCGTTAGCCCAATGATTATATCATATTTTTGAATATGGCTAATCAATTAAATTTAACATAATGACGTCACTAATATTCATGTAATCACTATCATATTGCTACTTAAACTTAGCATTATCCTAATGTTCTACATCTTATTGCTATGTTTGTATCATAATGCATCATACTGCTTTGTTCACCTAACATGTACTTTAGACATGCGGTAAGCATAATCAACATGATCAAATTAGGATATATACAATGGGCCAAAGACGGCGTTATACAAAGAGATTTCTCTGAACCATCCAACGACCTATCTGGGCCTCGCATCGGGGTTTTTGCTGCCCAGTCAGCGGATAGGGGTCGAGGGGACAACGCCCCCTGTGGGGGTTCGGAGGCGAAGCCCCCGAAAGGTATTCAGATTTCTAAATCTTTTTATCTTTAGACAACCGCCGTCAAGGAAGAAAGGCGTCATCAAAGGGCTCTTAGTTTTCCTATTTCATCAATATAATTTTCACATTTATTGAGTCTAGGAATATGATGTACACTGCGTCGTACTGGCAAAAAGGCTACCCAAGAAATATTTTTAAAATATTCTTTTATTTTGAAAACAAGCCCACTTACAAATGCCCAAACTACTTCCTAACTGCTTGACCTTTCAAAAAGCCCAAAACCTATTTGCAAAAAACCCTAATAGAACTCCAACAGAATTCGGCCCGAGTTCGGCCCAAATTTGGCCAGAGTTCGGTTAGTGCCTATTTGATTTTGAACTTGGTCTTCCCGTAGTTATGGATCTTGTCGAGATTTTTTTATAGAGTTCTGCCCAAATTCTGTCCGAATTCTGACAAAGTTATGCCTTTAGAAAAAGTATAAATAGAGAAGGATTTTGATCATTTCAACTTATCAATTCACTTTCATATCTCTTCTCTATAAGCCTACTACTTCTTCCAAAGTATTATCAGCTATTCATTTTCAAATCCTAAGCCAGTTACAATCCTCTAGTCGATTTGCCAGTGCAGTACGGTCTAGAAGTTTCAGAGTGATTGTAATCAGAGGCTTGATAGAAGAAAGATACTTCACAATTGAAGTTGGTCGAGTACTTCGGATCAAAGCTTGCATTGTAGAAGTTGCAAGAACTTCAGATGAAAACTTGTGATATTTTCCAATAGTGAATTCAACTGGAAGCTAGAGTTCTTCCGACTGCACTAGTCCTCACAAGAGGGAAACTAGTATACATCCTTGCATTTGCGTTTGCTCTCTGCTCTCAACTTTTTATTTACTTCCTTCTGATATATTATCTGTGATCTTGTTGCCAACTTTTTTAATTAGCTAAATTTTGCTCCCTACTTTATTCAACCCCTCTAGAGTATTGTGCTATACAATTCGTTCCTACATAGCGGCCTCATCCTCGAGCTGGGACAGGGTTTGGCATGCGAGGTGTAATGCTCCACTCCATACGGTACATTATACTGAGTCATTGACTCGAATGGTTGCATTGACCCGATTGCGTATCGATGCGAATCGATACGAGAGTTACGTTATCTCGAGCAACGTATCGAACTAAGTCGATACGAAGAGTTGCCTTGTCCCAAAGAATGTATCAAGTTGAATCGATGCAAAGTGTCACATTGTTCCGAAGGATAAGTGCGTCGAATCGGCTCAAAGATTCTAAGAAATCGAATCGACCAAGGCACAAGTCCGAATCGATGCAAGTATTGATTTTAGTTGGTTTCGTGTGCAGGCTATCCGTTTACGCTGGAATATTAGAGGTCGGCATTCTGTCTTATTCAGTAAGGGGTCTGCGAAAGCAAATCGTCGCCTTGCGACGGACTGAGACATTGGCATGGTAAGCCAAATCAGATGTATAATTCAGTGAAGCATGAAGTGCTCGAATGGCTAAGTCAAGAGAGTTGGTCGTGCAACGAAGTTATGAATTCGAGCCGTATCGGCTCGGCGAAACGACAAGGCATATTAATTCAAGGTGGGGGGACATTGACTCTCTTTCCTACTCCTTCATGCTAAGTAAAATATATATCATTGTATGCTGAGTTAACCTATCAACGACGGGCGTGGCTCGATAGAGAGATAAATATAGTACGTATCGAACACTAGATAGAATAATTGAAATGAATCGTACATCAAATGTACGAGTCGCTATGGAACACTGAATATCACAAAGACGAGTGCCTCGGTGCGCAAGCCATAAGAACATGGGATAACTGTATCGACGAGTGCCCCAGTACATAAGTCATTTCGTGCCCCCGCACACGAGTTAGCATGCTAGAACATCGAAAGACTATATCGGTGCGAGTGCCTCAGTGCGCGAGCGATAGAACATTGAATACCTTGTCGAGGCGTGCCTCAGTTGCACGAGTCGGAAGGATGAAACATAAGTATAACGCATTGAATACTAAGGCGTAGAATATGGGAAACACGACTTCAAGGAATGCATTGAATGTACGATGCAAGGAAAGACGGCGAATGTGTGCAGCTGCACAATACTTACAAAAGATGGCATCGTTGCGACGAGGAGAACAGTTGTGACACGAATGTGGTATAACTGTCGATGCGGCATGGTGCCTTCGAAATGTTCGTGGCCTTCGAGGCATTCATTGAGAATATTGGGGCATTGTGCCAATTGAAATAGATATAAGAGAAACTTGCTTGGTTGTATGAAAGATAAATTGTGTTGCATGGTCAAATGGACTTAAGGACGTATTGCCCGTGCACAGGTGTTATCTTTTCTCGAACGTTGATCACCAGGGCGCTGGGACCGTTTGGCCTAGGAGGGACTGCGATAAAATTGGTATTATTGGTGCACTTCATTTAGACGGGTAGCGACCTTCTAGTGAATGTGATAAGCCAGTTTTTTGAGTATTTTGGGGGTCCTCTGATTGTTTGGTTAGCAACCGCAATGGAGTGATCATCATCTAACATATTCGATTCGATAAATATAAGTCCATTCTAGCCCGAAAAGCTAGTGACCTTCATATAGTTAAGGGCGATGGGTTGGAAGTACAAGGTAAACATATATCCTGCATGGACGGATCCTGGATCGAAAGTGCATGGTACACTCATATCGTGCACATATAGATCCGCATAGAGAGCACTTATAACATGACATGAAAGCTGATAGGCGTATTCACCTTGCGTCGGTACAAGGGCGAGTGCGTCGATGTTGGTAAGTCGTGCCACGAAATAAACACGAGATTGCTCGCCTGTTTACTTATACGAATTAAAAACATGCTTGCCATGATAACATGCTTTACCGTCTTCGAATTATGCCATGAACTGATCCTAAGGAGAACATAGAAAGAGAACTAAATTGTATATTTTCATGAATTAATACAATACTAAATGTCGGTTTGTTAAGTGAATTTTTGATCAGTACAGCGAGGACGAAAGTACTAATCCCCCACTAGTTTGCTAGCAGGTTCAGGGATTGGTCTGCTCGCGACGGAGCTTTGCTTGAACGTGTTGAGCCTTGGAATGCCGAAGCGTATTGAGGCGTGCAACCGTATTGACGCTCGGATATGCAACATGATTGATTCAGCCGAGATATAGAAGGCATGAATTATGGAACTGTGAAATCCTTTGTGGGCAAGAGAGAACTTGAGTGTTGTAGCCAATCTGGCAAAATTCTGTTGGGCTATCGAAAGCCTTTGTAATCTCTTTTCGAATATCAATAAAGAGATTTGTTTCGTATACTCTGTTTTTTCTTTCGTTGTTAATATCAACTCAAAGATAACCATTTGAGAACTTGTCATCTTGCCTTGCACGAGCGCAATTCCAGACTCGTGCGGCATCATACCCCCTACGAGGACGATGATTCGAATAATTTTGGGTCGAGGCATGACAAATTGGTATAAGAGCTCTAGGCTCAATTCCTCTAGATGGTTGCTTCATTACCATTATAAAAGTTGTCCACCACCAATCGAATTCACTCTTGACTCTACTTGATGCCGCACTGGATGTTCCTTACAATAAGTCTAATACAAATCATGTAATTTTGCCGCGTGTTATTTTGGAAATTACATGGTATTGTTGGAAAAGTCGTGAAAGATTTGTTGCTGTAAGTGCAACAAGTTACGAGATATAAATTCAAGAAATTGTTGCTACGGATGCAACACGTCGTGAATTGTAATTTGTGATGTTCCTTGTTTGCAACGATCGATAGGAGAAATGTTGGTTGCATCAATATAAGAAAAATCATGGAATGTTGCTGCAGCAATTGCCACGCATTGATTGTAAATGATACGTTGAAAAGAAAATGAAGTTAATATGGAATGTGTCAAATGAATTCACATATTGATTTTTAATGTGCGTTGTGATGAAAGTGATAAGTCAATATCGAATGTGTTGAACGAATTTTAGCCTTGACTATGAATATTGAAAATAAATCGTTGTACGAGTGCAATGAATGTCAAAAATAAATCGTTGCACGAGTGCAATAAATGTCGAAAATAATTCGGTGCACGATATGCAACACGTATCAAAAGTAAATTATTGCACGTGGTGCAATGCATATCAAAGTGAAATCGCTGCACAAAGTACAACGGATATCGAGAATGAATTGTTGTAAAAGATGCAACGGACAAAAACAAAGTTATAAATCGAGAAACGAAATCGGTTCGGTTGCACACCGAGCTTGTGTTAGCAAATGAAAACATTGGCCGAATTATGTCGAATTTTGATTAATTAAAGTTACGGTTGTGATCAAGCACGATCACTGCAAAAATCGTGAGTCGGAAGAGATTGTTGATTCATACAAAGTATAATACGAGAAAATGACTTAATTTTCGGATGGTATATGGCATACCACCGGTGCGATGAATGGCTCGATTCTGATTGGTATATGCAACACCACTTGTGCGGTGGGTTGCATAACGTATTGTGAAAATTATGGAAGATTCTTCCACAACGGACAAGATAGCACCGAGACTCGATTGAGAATTTGTACGACGACATGTTGATGCAAGTGTTCTTCGATGATCAGTTAGAACGGTAAGGCGGGACTTGTATCATGGAATGATACGTCGATTGAAAATTTATGTGTCGATTGAATGACGGGAACTATCGAAACGATTATGCCTTGAGGCAACAATCGGATCGACGGGATAGGAAACTTGCTATATTGAAAATGGGTCGCACGACTTACGAGCTCGAAGAAGATATTAGTCAATGTGAATTGTAATCGGATCGTATGACTTGCGATCTCAACAAAAATGTTAAAATACACGAATGGTAATCGAATCGCAAGACTTACGATCTCGATAGAAACGTTGGACGAGACAAATTTTAATCGGATTACACGATGTGCGACTACGATGAAGAGTTTGTTGATGCGGATAAATAGTGCCCAAAAGATAGTTGGTTATGTTACGGCAAAACTCATTTGAGTACGACTGAAAAATACGTAAAACTTAGAGGGCGAGATCGTATGACTTGAGAGTTCGATGTTGCATAATTGGTAACTCAGTTACACGATCAAAGTATAGTAGAATGTGGCAAATCAGAAGAACGAGTTGATGCGTATGGAAAAGTTCATTGCGAACTTGGATGTATGCGATGCGAGTTAAGTTGACGTTGAAACGGATTCAAAGTTGACCCTTACGCTATCGAGATTGATACAGCATATCGAGATGGATACGTAAGAAAACATAAGCACAATGTGAGAATACAAAATAGAGTGTACCTCGCGCTATCAAAATTTTTATAGATAACGATGCGAGGATGAATGAACTGGTTGGTCATGAACTTTGTGATTGATCAAGATGAGACTATAAGTCATCGACGATTGTTCGATGCGTATAGCATCTCGTGTGTCAACCATAAAATAAGATAGACTCGAACTTATTACGAGTAGATGCATCGTGAATAGAAGATCATCGACGGTAGTACATGAGTTAGTCGGAGACTAGTTGTGCATCAGTTGTGCCGATAGAAATGGTTTTGTCCAAAATTGGATAGTCGCATAGAAATCGTTGGAACGTGATTTGGCTACGAAATAAGATATAGCAAGGTTCGTAGTAAATTGTCCTTCGGTGATGGTCCATAATTATCGAGCGTAGCTTTGGGGCAGCTGACCCTAGAAGACTTGACCACCAAAATCAAATTGAATGTGCAGACCGTAAGATGACCTATACGATATCGCATATGAGATTACATCGATAACAAATATAACATGGTGCATGTTGACGATAAATCTAGGCGATCGAGGATTGTTAGAACAACTTTCGATTGAGAATGATGTAGCTTGTTTTTGAGTATTCGTTGGATGTATACTTGAATGGTTATGTTGGTCGACGATCGAACGGGAAATTCACCAACGAACTTGGTAATTTGGATAGGCGATTGCGAGAATCGTGCTATGCACGAGGGGGAATGATAAGGGAATGACTTATGAGTCATGTCGTTAGATTCGGATTCACCTTGTAATTGAGCTTGCATGAATCGAACTTATATTCGATGTTGCGAGACGGATAAGTTAGAAATTTGGCTAGTGAATTCCTACTCATTAGGGATCGAACGTAAGGCGCATCGTAAAGACCTTCGTGTCAAGGCGATCGTTGTCTTGAGCACCGTTGCCTTGATGTAAACTTTTGAGTCGGATAGATTATGGCCTTTGTGCAATGTCAATTTAAAGTTGCGTCGGAAGGATTTAAGCACAGTGTCTGGGTAAGTCACCTAGAGAACGTAGTCCGAATGTTGATGCTTTTGCAATTCAATAAAAAGGAATCATATCGAGATAAGATACGAAGTAAAACATCAAAAATAGTTGGATAGCAATGCCAAACACAAGGCATTGCAGAGACTCGTTGTGATCGGATGCACGACGACTTGACGCGACGCATAGAATTGATAGTCCCAATAAAACTTACGAAGTGAGAAATACAATTTTTGAATCACATCGTGTACCTTGACTTTTATTGAACGATCGTGTATGTACCAATATGCATGTACGCTAGAGTTACGAGAACAAGTACTAGAGCCCAAGTCCGATCGAGAGTACAAGGTAGCAAGTAATTGAGAATAAGAAGTTACATGTTTGCGTTATTCCGATATCTTATAACTGAGCTTGGCTGAAATGCATATATTGGTGGGACGCCTAAAATATATGTATGATTCCAAACTAAGTTGTATGATCCAAATGATAGTAAGACGAGATCATGGAACGATCTAGTGAAACCCTTAGAAATTTAGTACTGGTTTCGGTTTGAGGATGAACCTTATTTTGAGTGGTATATTATGTAATGCCCCGCTCTGCACGGTGCATTATGCTGAGTCATTGACTCGAAGAGTTGTATTGACCCGATTGCGTATCGATACAAATCGATACGAGAGTTACGTTGTCCCGAGCAACTCATCGAACTAAGTCGATGCGAAGAGTTGCCGTGTCCTAAAGAATGAATCAAGTTGAATCGATGCAAAGTGTCGCATTGCCCCGAAGGATAAGTGCGTTGAATTGGCTCAAAGATTCTAAGAAATCGAATCAACCAAGGCGCAAGTCCGAATCGATACAAGTATTAATTTTAGTTGGTTTCGTGTGCAGGCTATCCGTTTATGCTAGAATATTAGAGGTCGACAGTCTGCCTCATTCAGTAAGGGGTTCGCGAAAGAAAATCGTCGCCTTACGACGGACTGAGACTTTGGCACGGTAAGCCAAATCGGACGTATAATTCAATGAAGCACGAAGTATTCGAATATCTAAGCCAGAAGAGTTGGTCATACAACGAAGTTAAGAATTCGAGCTGCATCGGCTCGACAAAACGACAAGGCATATCGATTCAAGGTGGGGGGACATTGACTCTCTTTCCTACTCCTTCATGCCTAAGTAAAATATCTATCATTGTATGTTGAGTTAACCTATCAACGCCATGGGCATGGCTCGATAGAGAGATAAACATAGTGCATGTCGAACACTAGATAGAACAATTGAAATGAATCATACATCAAATGTACGAGTCACTATAGAACACTAAATATTGCAAAGGCGAGCACCTCGGTGCATAAGCCATAAGAACATGGAATAATTATGTCGACGAGTGCTCCAGTGTATAAGTCATTTCGTGCCCCCGTGCATGAGTTATCATGCTAGAACATTGAAAGACTATATTGGTGCGAGTGCCTCAGTGCACGAACGATAGAACATTGAATACCTTATTGAGGCGTGGCTCAGTTGCATGAGTCGGAAGGATGGAATATAAGTATAAAGCATTGAATACTAACACGTAGAATATGGGAAACACGGCTTCGAGGCCTACATTGAATGTACGATACAAAAAAAGATGACGAATGTGCACAACTGCACAATATTTACAAAAGATGGTATCGTTACGACGAGGAGAACAGTTGTGACACGAATGTAGAATAACTGTGGATACGGCATGGTGTCTTCGAAATGTTCGTGGCCTTCGAGGCGTTCATTGAGAACAATGGGACATTGTGCCAGTTGAAATAGATATAAGACAAACTGCTTGGTTGTATGAAAGATAAGATACGTTGTATGGTCAAATGGACTTAAGGACGTATTGCCCGTACACGGGTGTTATCTTCCCTCAAACGTTGATCACCAGGGCGCTGAGGCCGTTCGGCCTAGAAGGGACTGCGGTAAAATCGGTATTATTGGTGCACTTTATTTAGATGGGTAGCGACCTTCTAGTGAATGTGATAAGCCACTTACTCGAGTATTTTGGGGGTCCTATGATAGTTTGGTTAGCAACCACAATGGAGTGATCATCGTCTTACATATTCGATTCGATAAATATAAATCCATTCTTGCCCGGAAAGCTAGTGACCTTCATATAGTTAAGGGCAATGGGTTGGAAGTGCAAGGTAAACATATATCCTATATGGACGGATCCTAGGTCAAAAGTACAAGGTACACTCATATCGTGCACATATAGATCCACATAGAGAGCATTTATAACATGACATGAAAGCTGATAGGTATATTCACCTTGCGTAGGTGCAAGGGCGAGTGCGTCGATGTTCGTAAGTCGTGCCATAAAACAAACAAGAGATTGCTCGCCTGTTTACTTATGCGAATTGAATAACATGCTTGCCATGATAACATGCTTTACAGTCATCGTATTATGCCATGAACAGATCCTAAGGAGAACATAGAAAGAGAACTAAATTGTATGTTTGCATGAATCAATACAATACTAAATGTCGGTTTGTTAAGTAGGATTTTGATCAGTACAGCGAGGACAAAAGTACTAATCCCCCACTAGTTTGCTAGCAGGTTCAGGGATTGGTCTGCTCGCGGCGGAGCTTCGCTTGAACGCGTTGAGGCTTGGAATGCCGAAGCGTATTGAGGCATGTTTGCCATTAATTATAAATGAACATAACAATTTTATGGGAGGACTGAACTTTTAATTCATAATACAAACTCGTTCGTACAAAGAGAGCCTAGGAACAAAACCTAGGAAAAGCAATCTAATTACAATTATTTAGTTTTTCTGGGGGTGACGGTAGAGGCTCGGGAGAGTGCTATCAACTCTGCCTTACTCCTTGGATGATCGGACATGGCTTCTGTTATGACGAGGAAATGCTCTTTGAGTGTGCTAGGATTGCTAGTCTCTCTGCTCGGGCTCTATGCTATAACTTTGTGTGTTTGTTAGGGAACAACACCTTACTATTTATTGGAATTGTGTGATGAGCGGGGTGTGCAGTAATTGTGCCTTAAAAAGTGGGCAGTTGGGGATTGGTTAAGATTAACCTTGATCTGTTTATTGGACATCAATCTGGGCTATTGAGTTGGTTACAATAAAGCTGCATTGTTATGATTTGTTGGTTGCTAAATCTGAGTGGATAAATCTTAGTCAATCTTCTGCCACGTGTCCCAACTGTCATTTATGCTACGAGCCGCATGAATAGGGCGTCCTAGCAGAGTCGCATGAATATGGTCTGCAAATTGAGCCACATGAGGGTGGCCTCACAACCGAGCCGCATGAGGATAGCCCTACAACTGAGCCACATGGGGGTGGCCCCACAACCGAACCACATGAGGATGGCCTCCAACTGAGCCACATAAGGGTGGCCTCCAACTGAACCGCATAATGATAGCCTCCAACTAAGCCGCATAAGGGTGGCCTCCAACTAAACCGTATAAGGGTGGCCCCCACAACCGGGCCGCATAAGGGTGGCCCCCCATCTGAATCGCATAAGGGTGGCCCCCACAACTGAGCCGCATGAGGGTGGCCTCGTGTTAGAGCCGCATGGAAGTCCTTGAAGCGATCCGCATAAAGAGCCTTGGAATTGGTGGATCGTACCAGTTATAAAAGATTTTTCTCGTCTTTTTAGGAGCACGTCATTATGCCAGGGTCATCATTTTACTTTTATGTCAGAGCTGTCAATCCATTGTGTCAAAGCAGCTGCATTGCATCAGAGCATTTAATGAGCCAACTGCACAGAGTAGTTATGGCCAGCTGTAGAGGCCTATTTTTGAACCGCATAGGGCCACGTGGCTTTTTCCTAGCCGCATGGAGCTATCTAGGACTTTCGAGCCACATGAAGCTCTAAGGGACTTTTGAGCCGCATGAAGCCCTTAAGGATTTTTGAGCCGCATGAAGCTCTAAAGGATGTTTGAGCCGCATGAAGCTCAAAGGGACTTTTGAGCCGCATGAGACTCCCTCTATTTTGAGCCGCATAGATTTTTCTGTTCTTTTCCATGCTTCTACAGGACCCCCTTCAAAGTTTTCAATTTGTAAAATTGAAATACTTTGAATAAGAAGCATGGCTATGTCCGCATAAGCTCTTCTTACTGCATAGACTCCTCTGGCCGCATAGGATGTTCTGGCCACATGGACTGTTCTGGCCGCATGGACTACTCTGGCCGCATAGACTGTCCTGGCCACATGGACTATTCTGGCAGCATGGACTACTCTGGCCGCATAAACTGTCCTGGCCGCATGGACTGCTCTGGCCGTATGCTGTCCTTCATGCCACGTAGGCATCTCATTAATTGCCTTTGATTTGCTTTGATTTAAATCCGTCTTTTGGGATAGGATCCCAAGAGTTAGCTTTAAATATTTAGATTTGTTCTTAATGATTACGAGTAATCTTTTGCATGCAGGGGATATAAATCCAAGAGTCGGTCTTATCTCCTAGGCAGCACATGAATCGAAGCGTCCATCGGTCTACGAGCCCTCCTGTCTGCCTATAATTACGAGTGCTTTTGGAAGAGAGAGACTCTTTACTTTCTTTTCTCTTCAACTTTTCTTGCCCTTAGTTGCCGTCTTCTCTTCCTTCTCCGATCATTGATGGCTCCTAAATCTTCCTCTAGCGCTGCGGCAAAGGGTAAGGGAGCGGCATCCTCATCGACTGAGGCGCCCACAGTTCATCCCGACGTTCACCCCGCCTTTAACGGTAAGGATATTGAGAGAAACTGTATGAATTCAAAACCCTAACCATCATGGCTATGCTGCATATTTTATGCGCGAGTCTTCTTCGTCTTCATTGAACTGTTCAAGTTCATTGTGATAAAATTCGTATACTGTGTTGTATGTGCCGCATGTACATCTCATGTCCGAGCCGCATAAGCACTTTACAAACTGGGCCGCATGAAGACCCATCGAACTGTGTCGCATGAAGTTCCAACACACATAACCGCATAAGCTCCCTCGAACTGTGCCGCATGAAGTTCCAACACACAGGACCGTATAAGCTCTTCTAAACTGTGCCGTATAAGCATATGCTAAACGGAGCCACATAAGCTCACTTGAACTGGGCCGCATGAGGCCCCGCTAAACAGAGCCGCATAAGCTCACTTTAATTGGGCCGCATGAGCATGTGCTAAATAGAGCCACATAAACTCACTTGAACTGGACCGCATGAGGCCCCGCTAAACAGAGCGGCATAAGCTCACTTTAATTGGGCCGCATGAGGCACCATCAAACCAGAGCCGCATAAGCTCTTCTAAACCGTGCCGCATAAGCACCCGTGTAACAGAGCCGTATAAGCTCACCTTAACCGAGCCGTATAAGCACCACCAAATCAGAGCCGCATAAGCTCTTTTAAACTAGGCCGCATAAGGACCCGCCTAATTAGAGCTGCATAAGCTTGGAAACACTAAGCAGTTTTCCCTGGCCATCTTCTAACTTGTTTCTTTTGTCATTTTTTTCAGTAAATTTTCCAGTCAATACTGCGGAAGAACCTTTGGTGGGTCGTGCCCAGTCTACTGTGGGCTATAGGTTCGACCACATAGTTGAGTATGTTGTGAACCAGCTTTCCAAAGACGAACCTGTGGAGAGGTTGAGAGACATTATCCAGATAGCACCTTTCGAGGCTCTTTATGGCAGGAAGTGTAGATCCCCGCTAGCATGGGACTGTCGGGGAGAGGCAGATGCTCGGACCCGAATTGATTTCCCAGACGGTTGAAGTGGTCAGGAAGGTCAGAGATCACCTCCGAGTTGCCCAGGACCGTCAGCGCCATTGGGCCGATGCTCATCAGCGTCCCTTAGAATTTGCTGTCGGCGACCATGTATTCCTTAGGATCTCGCCTAACCGTAGCGTCATTCGCTTCGACGTACGGGGAAAGCTTAGTCCTAGGTATATAGGGCCGTTCGATATTCTAGAGCGAGTAGGAGATGTATCCTATCGTCTCGCTCTTTCGCCGTCGCTAAGTGAGGTGTATGATGTATTCCATGTGTCCAAATTACGACGGTATATTCTGGACCCGAGCCATATCCTAGACCATTCGGAAGTGGTTGTTGGTACCAACCTTTCGTATGAGGAAAGGCCCGTGTCTATATTGGACCGGAGGAAGAAGACACTCAAGAACAAGACTATTAAATTAGTCCGTGTTGCTTGGGGTCATCACTCTCTAGGTGAGTCAAGTGGGAGCGTGAGGACGACATCCGATCGCGATATCTCTACCTGTTTGACTCGTGAGGTATAATGACTTTCTTATGCCTTACGTTTTCCCTTCCTTGCTTGTATTGTATGATTGTATGATTGAACTGCTTAGTGTAACTTGCCAGTACTTAGTGTAGCTTGTCGTGACAATCTCTAGCTCCTTGATTAAATTTCGAGGACGGAATTCTTTTAAGGTGGGTAGAGTTGTCACCCTCATTTCCCGTATTTCGTATTTATACTCGTATCTGGATTTTGGCATGTATTTTTATTTTTCTTAACTTGTGGAATTTCGGTATTTCTCGTATTTTGGATTTTGTCATGGTTCAATTTTAATTGGATTGGGTTGGTTTGGTTTGATTTAATAAGCATTGGATCACCTTAACCTATACTCCACCCTCAACATACCACAACCCACCCTCTTTATATTCCCCACCTACCACTCTCTCTCTTCATTACCACCACCATTTATTTTTCTTCTCCTTCTTCTCCTCCTTCCTCTACACAACTCTCCCAACCCTAGGCAAGTGCATCTTGCCACTACATGAGAACCCTCTTTTATTTGTCCATTTGCTATATTAGGACATGGTGATCAACATTAGTTCTTGGCATTTTTGAATTTGGAGTCTCCATTGTTCTAGATCTAAGTCTTCTTATTTTCGGATTTTTGCATGTTTTGATCTATTTTAGTTGGTTTTCTATGAGTTTTGATGTTTCCATGTGGAAGAGCATTCAATTCCACCCAAATTGGAACTTTGGAAATCCGGATTTGGAGTTCGGATGGCCAAGTTATGATGCTGTGTAGCCTTAAGTTCCACCATGGTGTTCTTACTGTTTGGAGAAGACAGTGAGCAGTGTGCAGAGCTATTTCGCTTACGCACACTGAGCTGCGCGCGCTCTTTAGCGTGCGTACGCAGACTTGGGTACGCTTCCTGTTGGAAGCGTATCTCCTTCAGCATGCGTGACTTTTCACCTATGCTGCTCTCTGTAGCGTGCGTGACTTTTCACCTACGCTGCTCTCTCAGCGTGCGTAACTTTTCACCTACGCTGCTCTCTCAGCGTGCGTGACTTTTCACCTACGCTGCTCTCTCAGCGTGCGTGACTTTTCACCTACGCTGCTCCCTGTAGCGTACGTGACTTTTCACCTACGCTGCTCTCTCAGCGTGCGTGACTTTTCACCTACGCTGCTCTCTCAGCGTGCGTGACTTTTCACCTACGCTGCTCCCTGTAGCATGCGTGACTTTTTACCTACGCTGCTCTCTCAGCGTGCGTGACTTTTCACCTATGCTGCTCTCTCAACGTGCGTGACTTTTCTCCTATGCTGCTCTCTCAGCGTGCGTGACTTTTTACCTACGCTGCTCTCTGTAGCGTGCGTGACTTTTCACCTATGCAGCTCTCACGCGTGCGTGACTTTTTCGTACGCTGCTCCCCTGACCCCTTGCTTAACCCATTGGCTCTTGGAGTTATGGTCTTATTTCTTTAAGCTTGGCTCTTCTATAGCCCTGTATATTGATATTTTATTAGATATTTTACGCCCATTTTATATCCTTACACCTTTTGTCATGAACTTGATTTTACTTAATATGTTTGGAATGACTATTGTACATGGCATGGTATGACAAGGAACTAGCATAACACGATAGTGACCCGTAGTGGTGCACTCCTGACATGACCAACCTAACATGATAGTGGCCCGTCGTGGCGCACTCCTGACAAGTACCCTGACATGATTTATCTTGATAATTTAACTTGACCTGCCTTGACATCGTGGGTGGTTCTTCTTGTTTGCTTGTTAAATCCATTTGTCCTGTCTTGCATTATGTCTAGGATGGGACTCCTGAGTACCACGGTCAGGAGTACCTACTAAAATGGATTAAGGTTAATAACTAGAATAACTCAGTAGTCATGAAGAGATGACACAGCTACAGGCAATCCTGTTACCTGGGCGCTCTTGGGATCTGTAGCCTGCCGTTGAGTAGGGCACATTTCCAGCACACCGTCGCATGTTGTACCCTCTAAGTCACCTAAGGGTACATTTGTCTCCTGGACAATGTACCCACCTGAATTCAACCCCTAATTTTCGACCTGGGTAACCTGGATGGTCTGCAGGGCTTGTGGCTGTGGAACAATCTCACTGCATCTTGTTAGTAATTAGGCCTGTGATAACCCTAGTTAGTTAAAGTAGTAAGCCGTAGTATCTGCTTGGCCGTGATTGATTGAATGAGGTATAACCAGTTTAGCCATGTCTTGATCCAGTACAAGGTTGCTCCCTGTCTTGATTTCCTGCATTATTATTATCTTGCCGATAAATGGTGGAAAACCAAGTTCTGTTCAGATGAAGGGTTACAACCCCGGTCCTTGTTTGGTTTACGGGTTGTAACCTGGCTATCGGAATAGTCCCATGGTTATCTCGTCGTATATCATCTTGATATGTTTTTCATAAATTCTAGTTTTAAATATTAGATTCTCTTGTGCTAATTGCTGGCTTTTGTTCTTATTTCGTGGCCCCCTTGTGGCACTTGCTCTTTCTGGGGTTGACCCAGCTGGTTTTGTGTGGCCAGATTTCCGAGCAGCTCCCGAGGATCTACCAAGCTTCTAGTTTTAAATATTAGATTCTCTTGTGCTAATTGCTGGCTTTTGTTCTTATTTCGTGGCCCCCTTGTGGCACTTGCTCTTTCTGGGGTTGACCCAGCTGGTTTTGTGTGGCCCAGATTTCCGAGCAGCTCCCGAGGATCTACCAAGCTTCCAGCCCAATGGTGGCGACTAGAAGGAACCCGGGCTACGAGTGGGTTTTCTATTTTGTTTCTCTCACTCTATTGTAAAACTATTCTTTTGAGGCGTTTAGCCGATGAGCACCTGTTAGCTCGATGCACTTTACTTACTGTCTGCCTACGTGCTGTAAACATGATTAACAAATCCTAGGGTTGATCATGTATGACTTAACTCTTGCTAGTCCTAACATTTTGTAACGACTAGCTTCATGATCAGCTGAATATGTAATATTTGGGATGCCTTATTATTGTATATTTAATGATCATACATCTTGCGACCTTACTTACTTACTTGTGATTGAGACATTAGGCTTGTTCATGACCATAAGAGACTGTTGGCTTGTAGTAAACCCTCATATTTCTAGACAGCCGTGACCGTATATCGAGGTGGTTTCCATTTCAATATACGTAGCTGGCTATGTCTGTCCCCGCTCTCCAGTATTCTGGTTCTGGGGCGTGACACGGTTTAAGTGGTGGCCCATGCAGGTCTTGTCAATCAAGAAATGTGAGGGTTTACCGAATAGATGTCTCAATCAGTATTCGCCCTTGATCTCCGCCCGTATTTTTAAATCCCTAAAATTCTTGCCCTGATTACATGCTTGTATCGTTGATCTGTCCTGGTCCTTCCTTATTGTTTCCCTGTGTCATCTTCCTCAGCGGCACTGTCCTGACCCTGCCGATCAGCAAGGAGGAGCACCTCCCGTGGACCAGCAGCAACCTGGAGATCAAGCCCAGCATTCCGGAGTCGCCTCCAGAGTGATACCTACTGGAGGAGAGTCACCAGTTCGGCCCGTCCAGCCCGCAGAGCCAGATGATGGTACCTTAGTAGGCCTCATCAGAACCTTGATAGCTTTCCAGGATCGTCGAAGCGATACCCTGCACCAGACAGTTCAAGATGCTTTGACCCGAGGCGGACATCCAGGGAACCAGGCGGCCAACAGCTTCAAGCGCTTGAACCCTCCTTTCTTCGACGACACCGAGGATGCGATTGCCGCGGATGCATGGCTTCAGGATACCGAGGTGATTCTGGAAGCAGCTAGGACACCCGAGAATGAGAAGGTGGCAGTGGTACGCCTGCATTGTTG
>JANAVB010023403.1:0-12063 GCA_029216955.1 Iris pallida
AAAACGGTGGTTCCTACGTCGAGAGGGATGTAAACGAAGTGTCATACCTGGATGTGCTGTCGTTGCCCTGTTTCACGCGCGCTGTCTGCTCGGTTGCGTACGGCGGCTGACGGTGGCCCTAGGCGGCACGCGCGCGCACGGGGGGTGCGCCTAGGCTGGAGGGACGGTGGCATTTAGGGTTTTTCGAGTTTACTCTCGACCTCTCTCGCTCTGCTACTATGCTACGTATTAGTATATGCGGATGGGGCTCGGGCTGGTTGCTGTGAAGGAAGGGAGCTATTGGGATGGGCTGGGCCCTGGGTTTGGGTGCTGGGCCGAGTGTTTGGGTCAGCTGCTGTTTAGACTGTGAGAATTTAGCTGCTCCCATATTGTACCTCCACCCGTCTTGCTATATATTCCTGTCCAAGTTCCACAGGCTTCTCCGCAAACTTTTTGGGAAGTTGGTGTAGTATAGTTTGTCATGCCTCGATTGGATTCTTAGAACTTTATCATCCATGTCTAATTGCTGGTTGGACTTCGCAAGTCTTAATATGAATTTAAATACATTCTAATCAGACCCTTTACCAAGTTGCTAGAATTCTAACAAGTTTGTGATGTAACAACAGTACAGTAAGGTGGTTATAAATCACAAGTCATAGTCAATATATATATATATATATATATATATATATATATATATATATATATATATACAAACACTTAAATGAGTGTAACATACTTATACATATATATATATACAATGCACATAAATGCAACAATTTGTATATAACTAACTATATACAATACAACGTATTTAATACATATGTACATAAAATAATTGTATTATGTTTATCCAAGAAAATATATTTGTAATTATCCTATGATATACATTGTTAGGCATTCCTTACATATACATACACATACACATACACATATATTCACATATATAATATATATACACATATATATATATACCATTTATATAATAAATAATTTAATAATTATAAATCATTAACATTTAGTAACAACAAAGTAGTATTAATGACAATAAAATCCTTATAACAATTAAATAGCCCAAAAGTCGTTTCTGATGATACAACATGCACACTACTTATCTGGCTCCAGAAGATCATACAAATTTTGTAAAACACTATTTAATAATAATAATAATACCTATAATCTACCTATAACAAATATTCTTAGAAAATAATTGCCAATTCCAAAAATATATACAAAAATACTTGCACTTACCAAACATGTCTACAAGGCCATACTTGGTCCCACTTCACATAGGCTTGGATTTGACTTGGGCCCAATCTGGACAGGTTCGGTACAACCGGGTTCCCTAAGTCAATAATATTAATAATAAATAATTAAGTTATTTATAGTGGTCACATCGCAACTTGGCCTGGTTTTCCTAGTTAGGACACACTTATGGCTCGGCCTTCCCTGGCATGGCTAATACACTAGGCAAGGCACACTGCTACATCTCCCGTGCCAAAATTCCTAGTTGTTTTGTGCTCCATCAATCCACAAAGACTTAAGTCATCTACCGTAATAATAAACTAATAATTATTTATAATAATCTAAAATCACCATTTAAATAAAATAAAATATTTAAAAAAAATTCGGGAAGGGGAGCTACAAATCTACCCACCTTAAAAATAATTTCGTCCTCGAAATTCTAACTCATAAATATTCCTTAAAATTCAAAAGGAGAGTTTACCTTAACCTTAATCTCCTTAAATTTAATTTTTCAAAAATATTTTATAACCTCGAATACTTGAGGACTTCTACCCACCTTTGGTCACACTACTCCTCAATATACGGTCACTAAAGTCTTATGGTCTTCTAGCTAGTTGCTAACAATTCTACAAGCAGATATCTAGGCGTATGACATTAATAATCTCACATATCTATAAACATCCAAGCATTCAATAGTCAAGCAATATTATACTATAATTTAAGAATTTATAATGAATCCTAGACAGCACGATCATTCATCACCTTGGAATAGAAAAGGACGAGAATCAATGGTACAAGAAGGCAAGGAAGAATAATCGAGAACGAATACGAAGTTTCAAAGACAGCCTATACACACACAGGGGCAGCCTTATGTGCCACTACCCTGCTATAGGCAGGGCCTATGCTAGCTGCTACTGCTGCAGGCTAAGTTATTGCAAAAGCCTTCTGTATGCTGCAAATGCAATTGCAGCCAAAAGCAACTGCTCACATCTCAAATCCCAACTCATATATCTCCCATGACTGATACCTCTCTGGTACTTAACTATTTCTACCAACTGTAGAAGCATAAAAAAACTTCATAAACCAAGTCAAAGAAGTTGAGAGCTTTACACAAAGTCAGTTTCAGACTCTACGTGAAGCCCATTTAAAGACTCTACGCAAGTCAAACTGAGTCAGATTCAAGTTCTACGATGAGATCAAACAGAGTCAAACTCTACGCAAGCTCCTTTACGCAAGAGCCATCCTCAGACTTTACGCGAGAGACAGGCTGTCCAGACCGTATTTAATGTGCGTGATACTGCTCTGACAGAATGATTTTCTGACAGAATATTGCACAGAAGCCAAGAAGATTTTTGTACCAAACCTAACGCTTGTAGTTTAGTGTGCAGATGGGCTACTTTATGCTCAAGGGACCGCTTCCTTTACGCATGAAAGTTATTTAAGTTTCTTACGCTCAAGGCTATCTCAGCTACTTTTGTGTGCGTAGAGTTTATTTGAGCTAGCTATACGCTCAAGGCCACTTTTTAGCCGCTCTACGTAGGAAGTTTGTTTTGGGTTATTTTACGCTCAATCTTTTCTGGCTATCTGAGAACGTGGTCTGCATACTTGGCTTTTATGCCACACTTATCGAGGAACGTGTGTACGTGCTCTTTCCATATTGTTGAAGTTGTGGGGACACGTGTCACCATGCATAGAGACCACAACTCTATATGGGACATGTGTCATCACGCGTAGAGGTCGATTTTCAATCGTGGGTGGCAGTTACTTGCGTAGAGACCCAATTATGTTGCTTCTTACGCACAGAGAGTCTAGTCTATAAATAGACTTATTATTTTAAGCAGAAGAGACAAGATTTTGGAGCCCAGAGACTTTCAGAGCAAAGTGATTTTCCAGAGTGTTTCTCTTCAAAAAAATTTCAAGAACAGAGTGAAGCAAAGCAGGAAAGCATTCGACTGTGCCATCAGTGCTAATTGTGTTGATACCTTTCTGGTGACTTAGTTCTTCTGGTTGTTCTTCTTTAAGCAGTTCTCTTCATCATCGTGATCGCTCTCAAATCAGAATTCCATAGCAATACTTTCCAGAATCAACTTGTACTTTTGTACTTTTTTCTTATTTTCTTTCAAAAGCCTTTTAAAGGCATTTTGTTAAGTGAAACAAAATAGTGACTCTGCTGGGGACGACTTTCTCCTCTGACGAGAAGGCAATTACTCAATATGATGATGTGTCGATTGGATCGACAAAGAAGACTCTAGTTGTTCAATTCGACCAGACTGCTTACGAAGAAATGCTCCGAACTGGGAGTATTAATCGCTGCTCCAATGTTCAAAAATCACGAAAGGTGCGAAGAGTTTGGATCACTAAGTCCAAAGCATCCTCTGATCTCTCCACTGTCTCTGAAGGCAAGGGAATTCTTCCCACTCCTGTTGTTGGGGCTCCCGTCTGTGACGAGGCAGTTCCTACTTCAGTTTTGCGCCCAGGGCATAAAATTCAGTCTCCCGTCTGTGACGTGGTAGACGCTCAAGTCTTGTGCTATACGTATAAAGGCAAATCTCCCGTCTGTGACGTGGCAGATACTTCTGTTTTGCGCTATACGCGTAAAGACAAATCTCCTGTAGGTGACATGGTAGATAAAGTTCACAATGGTGCTTTTGTACCTAAAGTAAACTTGCCTACACTCGTGCAGCATAAACACAAGTCTTCTGTTACTGTGACAGACAATTCCTTTGGTTTATCCAAGGAGAATAAATTTTTTGGCAAAGCTTCTGTTTTACGCCAATAATTTTCTAATGCTGCTTTACGCAAAATGCCTAATCTTAGGATTATGCGCAATGCTGATGGCGTTCGTAGTGCACAAAAATCAATACAGGATTTACGCACACAACTCCAAGCGCATAAAAACGCACACCTTTCTTCTGCCAATGAAGCTAGTAATCTTCTTTTTACACAAGGGACTGGATATTTCTCTGTCCCAAATATAAAAAAGAAGATATTACCTCCCAATTCTTCTAATTTATGCGAGTTACTTGTACAAAAGCGTAAAAACAGAAAATCTCCTGTGACATTCCCTCAAGAAAATTATCATTGTGAATGTCACCAAATAGTGATCAAATGTTGCTTTTCTGCTACTAAACGGTCAGTTTTCGACCAATTAAGTTACAACGTACCTCAGCAACAAAATGATGACCAAGAATATGAGTTGTCTCATGCATCAGTCAATATGGCGTCTCATATCAATAGAGGACGACGTTCAAGATGCAATTCATCCCAGACTCTAGGTCAACAACGGTTCAACCGAATTATCGACTCTTTTGAAGGAGTATATCAACATACTCGATCAAGAAGTCGACAATCTTTAATTATGCATTCTTCAGATTCAGAAGCTGGAGGTACCCAGTACTTGGAGTCGAAAACTGATAGCATTGATTCATATCTCTACACCAATCCCTCTATGTTCAAGAGTGGTTGAATCTTATGTTATCGGAGAAGAACCAGAGATGTCTACTTCTAATATAGAACAGCATCTTTCGGCAGTGGAACAATCGCTAAAGGATATGCTTGCTATGATATAAAATATGCATCAAATAATGATGACTCAACAAACAGTCCAACCAGCAGTGGTAACACCGGTGCAGGTAGCAGCGCAAACTCAAGATAGTCAAGGAGTTGACATACCTTTGAATAATCTGAGTCAAGAGCCTGCTATCAACCAAAACTCCGCATCTTCGGATCCTCTTATTCCAGAAGATGTATCACCTCGGTGGGGGTTACGATACATCCAACTACTATTCAATCAAACATACTCCCTCAAACTAATTGTAAAACCCCTAAATTTCTACTATATATTTTTTTACTAAATTTGATACTGATTTAAAATTTTGTATTGTATGTCGCGTAGTCGTATTGTATGTCGTGCGCAAAATTTTATTTTTCGAATTTGCTCGACGAGTGCGAATATGTGCGAGGTAACATATTTTAGAAAAAAATATTTTTTCTAATTTTATAGTTTCAAAATAATTTATATAATAATTATTTTAGCTATCGTACCAAACTTTCAAGCTCATTATTTTATTTATTTTAATGGTACAAAGCCTTTCATTTATAACAATTATGGATAATATTCTTGTGCATACGTATATATTTTCTAAATATTTTACTAGTCTATTTTAAATAAAAATATAATTTTCGAGATTTATTAATATTAATATTTTATTATTCAAAAAGATATTTAAAAATATTTATTATTTTTGAAATTATTATTATTGGTATTTTGAAAAATATATTTGGAAGTTATTGTGGCCATTTGAATCTTGATTTGATTTTTGAATTTATTTAAATATATTAAATTAATATCTATAATTGAAATTTGATTTATTTGATTTGATTTTAAACTAAAGGGATATAATTTAAATAGGATTTGTATTTAGATTTGGATTTGAATTAAATAGATTGAATTATCTAATTTGGGTTTTAAATCTTTTCCTAATCCTATCCAATTGGGAATTTCCACATCCTATAAATAGACATGTACTCCTCCAATATTTTCTCCATAATATTCCTCCATAAATTCCACCACAAACGTGCGTGAACCGTGTCCGTGTTCCCCGTCCAATTCTTATTCCACCCTTTACAAGTACATTCATTTCCCCGTGTCGACAACTACGACACGATAAATCAAATCCTAAACCTAACTCCGGCGAGCCACTGTCGCTTCACGTCTTCCCTACACCATTGCGATCCTCGTCATCAACCTCGACTCCCGACCAAAACAAACACCACCCGTGTTGCCTCCTGACTGCCAGCAATACCACCCTGACAAATCGGCAATTACCGTAGCAAACCCGGGTAACCTGTTGCCACCTCCATGGCCATTGCCGCACATCGAGTACCTGACCCGATCCCAGCACCCTCTCTGGCAACCAAACCGTGCCACCCTCACCATCCCAACATCCCCGCCGCCGCAGCACCCGCTACCCCGTCGACCTGCTACCACCAGCGCCAAACCCGTCGCCATCACCCACACCACCAGCCCGACCCCCAAACTCTGGCCAAAGCTGCCGTGAGCACAGCCCCCCAAAATCCCTAAATAAATAAAATAAAATAAAATAAACTGAAGGACCACCACATACCTAACTCCGCTGGCCGGAGCAGTCGTCCGTTCCGCCGGTAAGGTCTACCTCCTCCGCCGGGACACACGGCCACCACCGCTGTGTTCTGAAACCATTATGCTTGGGCGCTTGAGCGCACACCGCCACTCCCAAACCCTTCCGTCTGCTGGCGCCGCCGAGCTGAGCCCGCGCTGACGGCTCGACGTCGGTCCTCCCCACCAATGGCGAGGCCACCCAGTTCTTTTCTGCTCAAATCCTTCTGAGCCTCCCCACCCCTCCGGTCCTCCACCTCATCCACGCGCGAGGCATCGCCCTCTTCTGGAACTCCTCGTCGCCGATAAACCCCTCGCCGCGCTGACCCGCTCCGACCTGAACCCCTCTGCAACACCCACTCCTTCTTTCCTTCCTTCTTTCTTTCTTCCTCCTTTCTCCTCTCTCTCCTTCTCTTTCTCTTTCCTCATCTTTTTCTTGTACTTCTTTAAAGAGAAATCACTGTTCTCGAGAAACAGTGGTATTTTGTTTTATTATGAGCTTATGTATTATCATTATTTTACTAAAATTATTATTGTGATGTTTAATTATTTTATTAGTATAAAAGAGAGAAAGGAAATGGAATTTTTTGTGGTTTCTTTTCCTTTTATGTGTTGTTGGGTTCTTTTTCCAATATTATATTTATTATTATTATTAATGGGTACTTTATTTATAAGTATGTATACAGTATCATTATCCTTATTACTATTCATTATTATTATTGTTATTTCTTATATCTTATGAATTGTGTTATGTCATTAAGATTGTTTATTAATAAAAGTTTTTTTATTTGACTCTTGCTAGTATCAAATAAAATATTTATGATAAATAATCTCCAAAATGTTTTTGGTTGAAAGAAATCCTAAAATAAATTTTTAGAAATTTTTAGTATTATTCTAAAATATTTTCTATCAAAATTTTTATTTTTAGCCCTACGATCAAATTTTTAGAAAAATTACCTACAAGTACTTTAACGAATAAAAAGTGTTTTTTTTAGTAAGTAATTATCTAAAATATTCTGAGTAATTAAAAATGTTAGTTCTCAATATCATAAAATATTTTTATTATAATATGAGTATATATTTTTTTCCAAATTTTATTTGATTACCTTTTCGCCTATGGGTATCCTCATTATTCCAAATTCCTTCGCCAATCTATACATCCTCCTATCGTCCCTGGCCAATTTGACCGTCCTGAACCTGATGGAACCGTTCATGCCGCCATCAGAGGTCGCATTGCATAGTTGTTACACCGAAGTTGCAGTTCGTGCCACCTTGATCATCGCAACACACTAGGCGTCCTACCAGGCAAGACACCTTGCCATTTGCTATTTACTTATTTTAGCTCATATTTCATGCATTATTTATTTTCTTTATGCAAAATAAACTGTGATACCTGGCATAACCTGTTAGAACTTACTGTTCAGTTATATTTCCAGCTATGTATTATTTTTCTTACACATTAAACCTAGATTTAAGGGACCACCTTGTGTGTTGCATTCATTGGCCTTGACATGTTGTATCACGAAGTTGTATGTCGGATATAGAACACGGACGTACGTGATTGGCTGGCCACCAGTACGTACAAGCCGTGCGATAGGAATAACCGCTAGTAGAGATTGCATGCTTGTTTGACTTAGCGGTTATAGTGGTTTTGTGTTGTGAATACAACACAGTAGGCATTGGGCGGGGAGGACAATTTCTTAGCGTATGGGCTTCGATGCACTTTCCCTTGTGACCCGGACTCTCCGCTGGAGATACGGGATTGATGACCAATGATTACTGACGGCCACTGACGATTCTGTGGAACGTCATGCTCTTACTGATGGGGCCTCTGGTGCCCCAAGGGAGGACCATGCCGATCCTATTTAGCCAGGGCCCATGCGTAGGAAGGATTATTCTTAACTACATTTCACTTAGATCGGTTAGGCTACCTTATCCGTTAGGTACGAATACTTTTGGTTTGGGTACTTGTATCTGACCATGGCTTGGAACAATTACTTGTTGCGGATTAGTTTGTCACATCTTGTCCTTGTTTGGTTGTAGGTGTGACTTACTACTTCGATGAGAAGGTATTTAACCTTGTTGGGGTCCGGATACCATATTGGATTCATAGCATGGAAAGATCCGTCACCGTGAATTAGTTTACCATCTCTTGTCCTTGTTTGGTTGGAGGGATGGTACGCTCGTTCAATAGGTGTGTATTGGACCATGTTATAAATTCAATTGACTTATTTATTTGAGCAATATTTATTCAGTTTATATGGCATGACATTATGTGTCTTGTTACGTCCCTCTGAGGACCTAGTTATCTCGCCAGGTGTGTGCTATTGTCTTTCGCAGGTGCTCTAGCTCCAGCCGTGACCATCTCCATTTCTTCGAGGATGATTGCACTTGGATCGTCTTCGCTTCGCTCGCCAAAATTTATTTATTCTCTCATGTATTTTTCCTTTACTTGTTGGTAGTGGATTTGTCTCCGCCCAACATATTGTATCAAGACAATTCATTATCATTTTATGATATCTTTTATTCATTTATTTTGTGTGGATGAGATTAGTATGGTTCTACTGCATTTTACAGCTTATGTATTCATACGAGGGTTCCATATATTGGAGAGTACTTCGTATGTATACAGCTGGCATGTCTACGTTCCTAGTCATACGTATTTTGGGACTGGGGCGTTACATGTTTTTGTGGTTGCCCATGCAGGTCGAGATAAATTGTTTGGTTACTTTACCGTACCAAGCAAGCCTGCGAATAGGATTAGAAGTCTAGGATCTCATCCACATACTTGACCTCTTTCCTAAATTTTATCTACCGTTTGACTCATCGACTGCATCTTGCTTGATTCCTCCTATCATTATCCTTATCTTCCCTTCGTGCTTGCTAGAGATTGACCCTACAAGTTAGATGTCCCAAACACCCTTAGTTTAATTCTTTTAAGTTGGGTAGAATGCCTTGTGACCTAGCAATCCCTATGTCCTTATGACCTATATTAGCAAGTTTACTTAGATTCTAGAATTTAGAGGACCCTAACCCATTTAGACAACCAAGGACTTGGACAAGAAGACTATAGGACGACTGTATGACTTAGAATCATTCTGCCTTCCTTTAAATCTTAATCTCTCGTGCCTATGTATTTACCATTTTGACTAATGATGCTAATGTAGCCTAGTTTTTTTCAAGCTTATTCCTTATCGAGCTTGTCCAAGACATACGTTAATTGGGTCGCTTCCACTAACATATTGTCTAATCAGAACCGGTACAGGATGGTCTGATCAACCGAGTGCACTTTAGTTCACTTTTGTCTATCGTTCTACGTGGATGGAACATAATTAAACTTGGCCTTTAGTGTCCCATCCACGACTGCCTTGAAAATTCTTTTTGAAATTTTTTGGTCACCTTTGAACCACGTAATCGTATTCGATAAATTCACCTTTGGAACCCTTTATCGCTTTCGTCTTCCTCCTATTTTAGAAGGACGAAATCCCTCGTGCCGAGTATCCCCTTTAGTTGCCCGATCACTTATGACCACTGTAATTAGCCATTACTAACCCGTGGCTATATCCTCATCCTAAAACTATTCGTTTTCCCTTGATCCTAAACCTACCATCGTGACCTACTAAATGCTTGTTTATGTTAAGGCGTTATTTCTTTGCCTCGCCCGAAGACTTGTCATACCCCTTGTACCTTCTCACCCCCTACTAATTCTTAATTTCGAGGACGAAATTCTTTTAAGTTGGGTAGGATGTAAAACCCCTAAATTTCTACTATATATTTTTTCTACTAAATTTGGTACTGATTTAAAATTTCGTATTGTACGTCGCGTAGTCGTATTGTACGTCGTGCGCGAAATTTTATTTTTCGAATTTGCTCGACGAGTACGAATATGTGCGAGCGTACATATTTTAGAAAAAAATATTTTTTCTAATTTTATAGTTTCAAAATAATTTATATAATAATTATTTTAGCTATCGTACCAAACTTTTAAGCTTATTATTTTATTTATTTTAATGGTACAAAGCCTTTCGTTTATAACAATTATTGATAATATTCTTGTGCATACGTATATATTTTTGAAATTTTTTACTAGTTTATTTTAAATAAAAATGTAATTTTTGAGATTTATTAATATTAATATTTTATTATTCAAAAAGATATTTAAAAATATTTATTATTTTCTAAATTATTATTATTGGTATTTTAAAAAATATATTTGGAAGTTATTGTGGCCATTTGAATCTTGATTTGATTTTTGGATTTATTTAAATAGATTAAATTAATATTTATAATTGAAATTTGATTTATTTGATTTGATTTTAAACTAAAGGGATATAATTTAAATAGGATTTGTATTTGGATTTGGATTTGAATTAAATAGATTGAATTATCTAATTTGGGTTTTAAATCTTTTCCTAATCCTATCCAATTGGGAATTCCCACATCCTATAAATAGGCAGGTACTCCTCCAATATTTTCTCCATAATATTTCTCTACAAATTCCACCATAAATGTGCCTGCATCGTGTCCGTGTTTCCCGTCCAATTCTTATTCCACCCTTTACAAGTACATTCATTTCCTTGTATCGATAATTCCGACACGATAAATCAAATCCTAAACCTAACTCCGGCGAGCCACTGTCGCTTCACGTCTTCCCTACAACATTGCGACCCTCGTCATCAATCCCGACTCCCGACCAAAACAAACACCACCCGTGTCGCCTCATGACTGCCAGCAATACCACCCCGACAAATCGGCAATTGTCGTGGCCAAACCCGGCAACCTGCCGCCACCTCCCAGGCCATTGTCGCACATCGAGTACCTGACCCGATCCCAGCACCCTATCTGGCAACCAAACCCTGCCACCTTCACCATCCCAGCGTCCCTGCCGCCACAGCACCCGCTGTCCCATCGACCTGCCACCACCAGCGCCAAACCCGCCGCCATCACCCACACCACCAGACCGACCCCCAAACTCCGGCCAACGCCTCCGTGACCACAGCCCCCCAACATCTCCAAATAAATAAAATAAAATAAACTGAGGGACCACCACATACCAAACTCCGCTGGCCAGAGCAGCCGTCCTCTCCGCCGGTAAGGTCTGCCTCCTCCGCCGGGACACACGGCCACCACCACTGTGTTCTAAAACTATTATGCTTGGGCGCTTGAGCGCGCACCGCCACTCCCAAACCCTTTCGTCTGCTGGCGCCGCCGAGCTGAGCCCGCGCTGACGGCTCGACGTCGGTCCTCCCCGCCAATGGCGAGGCCACCAAGTTCTCTTCTGCTCAAATCCTTCTGAGCCATCTCCACCCTCCAGTCCTCCACCTCCTCCACGCGCGAGGCATCGCCTCTTCCGGAGCTCTTTGCCGCCGATAACCCCTCGCCGCGCGACGGCACCGACCCAAACCCCTCTCCAACTCCCACTCCTATTTCCTTCCTTCTTTCTTTCTTCCCTTTATCCTCTCTCTCCTTCTCTTCCCTTTCCTCATCTTTTTCTGTACTTCTTTAAAGAGAAATCACTGTTCTCCGACAAACAGTGGTGGTATTTTGTTTATTATGAGTTTATGATTATCATTATTTTACAAATATTATTGTTATGTTTATTATTTTATAGTATAAAAGAGAGAAAGGAAAAGGAATTTTTGTGGTTTCTTTTCCTTTTATGTGTCGTTGGTTCTTTTTCCATATTTATATTTATTATATTA